>OX377205.1:96252145-96364562 GCA_947396885.1 Heligmosomoides polygyrus polygyrus | reverse complement strand
GGAACCGAACCAATGACCTCAATCCTGTGAAGCGAGCACCCTACCACTGCGCCGCCACCGCTGCTGGCGGCGCTAATAGCCGAACCGCTGATTACCGCGCAATACTGCGCCCATTGAGCGCGCCTAGCACATGGAAGACACGGCGGCTTCCGCCGGCCATAACTCGCTTAGGAGATCCATTTAGCAAATTTGGTCTATATATCTGTGATCAGCGTCTCGAGCTCTTTCACGTGATATAGGTCTCATCCCGAAGTTCCATGGGAAGCTGACGGCATTCCCTGGTTAGTAAAGGATACGTGTGTGTGAAATTACATCGGAAATAGCCTACCTCAGTTCACTGTAGGGGTAGAACACACCAGTGCTGCAAAAAAATTCCGGTTTCAAAAAGCACAAACCATGTGTAGGGGGTGACCCCCCCGAGCCATATTGCGCCGGAATTTCCACCATCAATGAACAATGTGGACAGGTGTATGGCAGACAGTTTCTCAAAACAAATATAACATGTGAGCCATAGACACTTCTCTAATGGAAGCGGAAAAGAGAAGCTCATGCCCATCGCAACAGTTCAAACATTTGCAAACATTTTTAGTGAGTTAGAGGTTTTCTATTGCTTCCACCTCCATGCTCGTATTGTTACCGCCCATTCCTAGCATTCGTCTCCTTTTTCATTGCAACTTCCATAGATTCCTGCTGAGTATAGAAGCCTACTCGTAAGAGTTGCGCGAAAGTGATATTAAATAGCTCCAACAGCGAAATGAAGGTTGAGAAGCGTTCGATGTATTCCTGGTGATTGATTGGAGCACTTGGGTCCCGCAACGATCGCCTGCATACAGTGCGAGAACTCGTCCAACCCCGCCCCGGAAAACTCGTCACTACCATGTCGCTTTAGACGCGAGTCTTGCTGTTCTCCCCTATATTCATGGTCCTAGAGCACAGTCGGGGAAAACTTTGGTCTTCGTTGAAATCTGATTCTATTCGTCGTTCAAGAGCGGTATGGGTCTACCAGAGCGTTCCATCTTTCTCGCTCAATGAATCTCTATCAGATCTGTCCGACTAACGCTGGATTTATACTTCGGTCGCCGATGGGTTGTTAGTCTGTAGGTTTAAGCATATGTTATATGTAAACATGTTCTATAACATACTATAATACCCTAGGTGGATCACCTGTGTGATAAACATGGATTTTGCAAAAGTGCAAAACAAACGCAGTCTGCTAGATCCGAACCCCCGACCCTCGCTCACAAGTCCATGCGCTTCCCTACTACGCCACCTGTGCACTGCGTTGAGCCGCGATACGGGCCTTCATTCCGCGCGCGCCCGTCAGCAGCGGAGCACGTGAATTAACATGCCGCCAACAGCCGATTTCCGTAGGCCATAACTCTGCGCAGAGTTCTATTGGAGTCGCGATACCTGCAGTTTGTTACTTCCCAGGGAGAGGCGGTTCTGCCCATTAACAACACTTGGGCCGTTCCGACCTACCATTGAGATAGTATCCTGATAAGATCACCGCTATAGGCATCCGAATCGCTCCTCGGAGGTATGCCAGATGCCGTAAACATAAGAAGGAAGTTTTTCACGTTCAACGAATCTGTACTTTTATGGCAATACTTAGTACTTATCATTTTGATATTTCTGATGATCTCTTCTCTTTATAGTGGACGAGGATGAAGATTTCCAAGTGTCGTCTGTTCTCCAACCCCACACTCAGGACGTTAAGTTCGTCACGTGGCATTCTACTGAAGAGGTAAGCGGCATTTCAGCTGCCATTGTAAAAATGCAGGTCTTCTGAAGTTGAGCTTTTTGGAAGAATGTCACCCCATAGTGCTTTTTGTTTACCTCTATAAGTTTAGTTTACGCTCGTTTTAAGCTACTAGTTTCGTGCAGCTACGACTATTCCATAGTGTTCTATAGATTTGATGGTGAAGATTGGATAACACAGCAGAAGATTCCGGAGGTAGGTAGCTGAATCTTAGCACTGTCTTCTGTTTCGTGATTCTTCATTTCTTTAAAGGCTCACGACGGAACTGTCTGGTGTGCAGCATTCGATGCAGAGGGTCATCGTCTGGTCACGGTAGGAGAAGACCATGTTGTGCAGGTTCGTCGTCGACTGCCTCTTCTCTCGAATTCACTTCCTCCACGGAGAATCATTCTTGAGCTTTTATTCAGTTGTGGCGAAGGGAGTCTTCACAAGAGCTCGCTGTAAAGGATAAGTGGCGATCTGTGGCAAAATTTTTGGTTGAAGACACTCGATTACCCCTGTATACGGTTTCGTGGCATGCTCAGACGGGCCTGATCGCCACCGGAGGAGGAGACGGATTTATAAGGTGCGTTTAGGTATTGGTCACTTCGTCATTCCTTTCTGCATTAGTTTTTCATTGACTTTAGCTCTTTTATTTTAGAACTTTTCGGACAAATTCCTTGAAATTTCTGGAGAAAATGGGGCGCGCACCACTTTCTAGACTTACATCCCCTAAGCTGGCGCTGAAACTAAATCAAATTTTGTCTATTATAATGCCGCGATGTGCGTACAGGTGTTTATTCGAAAAACAAGGATAGTAATAGAAGTGCCGGATCTATCCTAGTCCGGGGGCCACATAACTAAAAAGTATGTAAAAAATCGACTTGGGACTTACCGAGCGACTCCTGCAGAGCACGATAAAACCTAAAACAAATAAAAAAACGAACTGATAAATAAAAAATAAAATCGCCGCGGTTCGACAACCGTATCGGCGGGCAAAGAGCGACGCAATGGAGTCGTGCCGCGTGCTGAGCACCGCTTGACATGCTAGAACCAGGATATAACATGGTGAGGAGGGCGCATAAAGCCACCTAGAGCGTGCTGACCGCCGCCTGACATGTTATAACCAGGATCTAACATGGTGAGGAGGGCACATAACTTAACCCGCTTACAACCGCGACGAAAACATTTATTTTTTCGTTTTTTTTTGCTCGTGAATTTTTCTGGTTTAGGTTCTATCGTGCTCTGTAGGAGTCGCTCGGTAAGTCCCAAGTCGGTTTTTTACATATACTTTAGTTGTGTGCCCCCCCCCCCCCGGATTAGAATAGATCCGAAATTCCTTTATTGATGGAAATGCCAGAAAAATCGTTTTATTATTATTTTTTCAAAGCGAACGGCTTGTATTTCTCAATATTGTCCGAGAAGGGTGTATATGTATATTGTACAGATTCATTAGGTCTTGCAACAAAACTGTTAAGGTTGATGAAAATTTGGGATCTGTCCTAGTTGGGGGGGGGGGTGGGAGGTGGCTATTAACATAAAAGGTATATAACAAATTGACTTGGGATTCATGGAGCAACGTCTAGAAAACAAAATAGGGCTTAGGTTTAAAAAATCGCTAAAAAACAACAAAAATTGGCACTGGCACGCGGCTTTATGTGCCTCCCTTACATGATAGACCCTGTCTATAACATGTTAGGGTGGCGGTCAACTACATTTGAATGGGCTTTGCCCGCCGAGACGTCTTTACAACCGCGGCATTTTTTGTTTCTTGTTTGCTTGTTCGTTTGTATGTTTTTTTGCTTCCTATTTTGCCCTTTTGAAGCGGCTTTGTGAGTCTCAAGTCAATTGGTTGCATAATTTTTAGCCGTGTCCCCCTCCCGACTGTGATAGATCGAAAATTTGTCTTCAGTGCCTGATTAACGGCAACTCTCTTAGATAGGCTTTTGTGCTCATCGGCAATTGTAGAGGGTGGTGACCAATAACGTTGGTCGCGTCAGTTTTCAGATGAAATTTCGACAGTTCAGGGCCGGATTCATCAACGACTAAGCAGAGGGTATAGTGGGTAGAGATACCCTCGATTAACCCTGCGTCTCTTATCTCTACCCTTATACCCCGCATACCCACGAGTTTAATTGTTGATGAATCCGGCCCCAGAACACAGTTGATAACTAGGAAAAGCTTCAGCGGTCAGACTTATCAACCGCTTACCGCCCTCTAACGGTGAAAATACCGCCAAACCTGACGCTATGAATGTCATATCATGGTTTGGCGGTATTTTCACCGTTAGAGGGCTGTAAGCGGTTGATGAATCTCGCTCCTGGTCTACCGGATTTGAAGAAAGGTCATGTGATGGCAATGTAGCGCGGAGAACGGGGGACTGTCTTAAGTGTAGCACTGCGTTATTGCCTTAGATTCTCTGATCAGAGCTAACCAGTCGAGGATCTCGAACGTTGGTTAAACGGCGAAAATGAACACCTCTACGAACACCTTTCAAATGGTAGAAAATACGTTTTATTTCCAATATTTTTGAACCTAGCGAGTTAGGGGGCTGAGTGTTTACTATGGAATAGCGCAGCCTCATAACGCATTAGTTTCCAAACATCGAATGGTCAGAAGAAGCCGAAATACTTCGTAAACGTGAAGTCAGGGGTCGGATTCATCAACGACTTACATAACTTTAACAGGGAATTCACAGCGGAAAACTCACGATCAGATAACGCGGCTTATCGCTCACCATATCGCTTGATAAGCCGCGTCATCTGAGTTTTCCGCTGTGAATTCTCTGTTAAAGTTATGTAAGTCGTTGATGAATCCACCCCAGGTGTTCGATTCTTCGCATTGCTGTATTTATGCCTTTTTTCTGCATATTCGATGTTTGGAAGGTATTATCCTTGTCCGACTGTTATACCCCATACTAAACTGTCGGGTCCCTCTAACTCGGTGGGTTCAAGGACTTTGCAACAACGGGACATACCTTTCTACTATTTGAAGGAAGGAATTTTTCATGGTGTTGTCCATTTTCGTCGTTCAGACATACACCTGGGACCTTTCCGTGAGAAGTTTCAAGTCCTCCACAATAAGTCCGATTCATTGTTCTCCTAATGCCTTGTGTCCCTGTTTAGTGCTGAAAAATAATTTGAGGATCATTTATAACTGAATTCATTCCGTTTAGGATCTTCCGCGTTGAAGGCAATGAGAGCGACGAGCGCCTTGAGCAGGTGGCAGTGGTTGATACCAATGCAAATGAGGTAAGTAACTAATAGAAGGAGGAATAAGCTTGAAGCATGCTTTCGACCACTGCTCAATATAAGATGCCATTTTCATTTGAATATTCAGGTGAGATTCGAGATTTCACCAGTTTTCTTTATACAATTCACGGTGGACATCTTCAATACAGTAAAAATAGCGAAATTGCTGTTTTTGATCGGACTAATCAATGTCATTTTGTTTTCGAATGTTAGCCAAGAAGAATGCCCAACTAGAAGTAGGCAATTATAAACGGCGGACATCAGGGTCGGCTCACCGTAACCGCAGTGCGGGTCGCGCCGAGACTTTTGCTCTCTGCGCCCTCCTAGATCAGAGATTGCGTCGGGGTCCACGCTGACATTCGATCGACCTCTTGTAAGCCCGCGATGGAGTCCCTTCTCTAGCCTGGTTCTGCAATTGCACAAAGGGCATCTCACCCGACGCCTAAGGTTACGGTGAGCCGGTCCTGGGGCCGTATGCTCGTGTTCCCCCGTTGGGGGAGAATCAATCAATATCAACATATTATATCACGCCCCAATCCCCCATTGGGGGAGACTCGGGGTAGACGAGCATACGGCCCCTGATATCCGCCGTTTATAATCTTGTGCTAGAAGTTATACAGTTGCGATCGCCCTTACCTGTTAGTCTCCTGTTATTTGGTCTTCGAATAGGAACGTTTTACAGCTTAGTGTTGTTCACGAATCGTCGCACTGCAAAAATCTATGTTCAGGTGAATTGCGTTGCTTGGAGTCCTGCTCAGGCCACGGAGGAAGAGCTTTCAGACAAGTGGCTTCTGGCCAGTTGTTCAGATGACGCAACGATTAGGTTATTTGGTGTCACTTTGTGATTGTACATATGCTCCGTTAGTGATAGTATACCCTTTAGTAGCGTTTTCTTTCTTGCCTTGGCCTATATTTTACTTCTTCTCTAGTATGGAAACTTGGTGAGTAGGTAGCCTTCCTTAACAAAGGTGTCTGTTACAAAATCAGGCGCTAATTGGCTCGGGGGGGGGGGGGGGGGGTAGCGTCACCATACAAAAATGTCGAAAACATGAACAATGACAGCCCACTAGCTTGATCAACTGCAGATTGTCGATTTCATACTCAGGGCCCATTTATACTTCCGACGCCAAGCGACACGACGGCATGCACAGTGGCCAAATTGATCGATCGCGGCCCTCGATCAATGTGGCCACACTATGTGGCCTCCTCGAAGTATGAATGGCCCCTACTATTCTGGAGATAAGACGACGGGTTTATACCAACCATTAACTGATCTAAAGACCGGGACGGTTGAGTTGCCGAGGGGCGGAGTCGAGTTTCTATCATAGCGTACCGAGGGGCCGGAAAAATTTGTTTTGTGTCTCGTGTTTCGAAAGGTAGCCATTAGATTCTCAAGGAAGCCAAGGGGGTTGGGGGTGGGCGAGCCAGGGGACGTGGGCAAGATCGTATGCTCCCTTGAGAGGGGCGTGACCTACCTCGTACATCCTAACCGTCCTCCAAAGACTGGCTTCATATTAGTAGCGCAAAGACTCGCAGACAGTGTACAACTTCATAAGATTATGTATCAACTAAAGAGAATAAAGGCTGCCGTCCGCGTTGCGTCGGAATGGCATGGCAGCGATAGATCGAGAACAGCGTCAGTTTGACCAATATTCATGTTCAAACTGGACAATGATCACTGTGTTAACAGATCCACACATGTCTTCACGACAACGGAACATGTCGTGACTTTCGTCCGACGTCTTCTCCCCCGGGAGTCAACACGTCGTTAAATCAACGCGCCGATCGACAAGTCAACGCCATCAAAGCTTCAAAACCGGTCAGGCACGCATAGGGTGCGTGCCTCGGCTTCTTGGTCAGTCGCCTTACTACCACTCCCGTTGAGCGGTGGTCGTCTCCAGATCGCTCTCGCTGAGCGGCCGGGTGATAACGCTGGGGTTCCATTCATGGTTCACGTGCGAGCCTATCAGCGTCGTCATCATCCCAGGAGATGATCCTGCCGTTCCGTCATGGGTTTCCACTGTCACATCCATTCCTTCTCATCGTCGTCTCCACGACTTGCTGTAATCCGGTCGTTGAGGATGGATCGGCGAGGAACCGCAGCGTCGTCGTCGCCGTCGCCTTGCCCCGATGGGGGATGCGATTACATTGCACCGATCTGCAACGTGGCCCAACGCCGATTGGCAATGGAGCGCGGAAACTTTCGGGCGCCCTGCTCCTCTACCCCACCCCCATTCCGTCACTTATTCGTCATTCCTGTCTGGTGAAGTATTTTACTGCTGTTTCCATAATTCGAGTTCTTCTGTGGGGAGTTAGGAAAGTTGACAAATCCGACAAGAGAAGGGACTTCAGGATGTAGCGCATCTATGCTGCTCGTGTGGAAACTGTTTTCGTCACTCAGGTGGAGTTCACATCTGGGTTCTGACCCCAGTTGAAATGCAAAAACGCCATGTCGCAGGGGATCCGAACCCCGACCTCATCGCATGAAGCAACGCCACTATCCACTGCGCCACGACCCGCTTGCCGGGAATGCGTTCGCGGCGTACAAGAGACCCTTAGCGCAGTCATGCGCGTGGATCAAATGTCCACGTGGACGCCGGCAGCAGCCGCACACTACACTATAGCCGCGGGGGGGGCAGACATAACTCCAACGCCGCGCGAACCCTCAGGCGTTGCGCGCAGTGCGCGACGGAATTGGACCAGTTGTCGCAGTCCGACTGCTTCCAACAGGGGCGGCTGGTGACGTCATACGCGCGCGGTAGTCGCATTTTGCCGATGAGCGCGTTAGTGTGCGAAAGTGTGTACCGGCGACTGTTGAACGCGTTTTTTGCGTAGAAGACGGAAAGTAGTTGTATCCCACTCCTGGCCTCCTTGTAGGGAATTCTACGCTCATCTACTAGGGATTACATGCTTATTGTTGTACCATTGTACTACAAACTCGTGCTGATGCTAGTGACAATGGGACGCTCTCTGAAGGATCTGGCAACGATGCTATCATCTTATTCACTGTATTAATAGCCAGCGCTATAGCTTGTGCTATGAACTATTTCATAAGAAACCCTGTGCTCGCTCAAAGTCTCCCCAACTTGGCCTGTGACGTGCAGGGATGTCGAGACTCATTTACACGTGTTCAAAGTGGATGAGTGAATGAAGCCAAACGGATGGAAGCCGAGCGGCCCAAAGCTGTTCATACTTTTCCAATATTCTACGACAACGCCCTGTTTCCAGTTCTTGCAAACTTTGGATATGTGTTCTGCCGTGAATGTATCATGGGTTACTGAATGTATCATGGGTTACTTCACCGTCACTTGTGAGCCCTATTGAATGTGCAATCTGCAGATCAGAGGTATCTGTGCTCCTTCCTGTTAACTGGCCGCACGGTGATGCGAATGATCATCTTCGAGAGAACAACATAGGCCTGAACGACTACAGAGGAGTTTGAACACTGCTTGAACAACGCAAAATTTCGAGCTACGCGGCTAACCATGCGTTACCGAGCGCACGTCCGCGTTTCAGCGCTGCGACGTCGCATGCGGCTAGCGTACGACGCCGCGTTGGAGTTACGTCCTTGAGCCATAGCCGCGTGCACATTTCGGCACGGCAACGACGCTGAGGCATAGCGTGAAAGGGCGGAGTCGTACTGCGGCAGAGGGGGTGGCAGTGACGGGGTGTGCACACTTCCACTCCCGCAGTGCTGCCGGTAGCGGACGCAGCAGCAGTGGCAGCGAGGAATGAGCTCGGGCATCCTTCACTGCTGCGGCGGTGCAGTTCTGCCTACTGCATGCTGCAAAGTGTGCATGCGGCTTATCCCGCAAACCTGCACATCAATCGCGAACTCCATCGATGACCCCAGTTGCAGATGGGTGCAATGTAATGCTTTTTCCCGATGGGCAGTCTCGCAGGTAACGCGGAGCCTCTACCCGGCCTCGTAGGTCCTGACTTGGCACAGGCCACAGGACTAGGGCCGGACATGCTCCGACAGTGACGGCCACGAACGCTGGAGTAGGTTGAGGTGCAGTCTGGCCGATAACACGTGTCTGAGGATCGTCAGCGGCGCAAAGTGGATGGGTCGCCGGGGGTTGAGGGACGCTCCGACCAAAGGAGGCTTTGCACGGTGGAGTCATGACAGTCGTACGAGGCGCTATCAAGTGTGAATATTGTCCTCTAACTCGGCAATTTTACGCGGCGTTCGTGGATCCGCCAAGGGCCAGAGGATTGTCACCGCATGGCAGCGGGCGAGTCCACTAATGCGAGCCGCGAATCTAATACCGTGCGACAGATCGGCCGTGGGTGGAGTCTCTGCCTCCACCGATGCAAAGGCGGAGGAGCACTTCCTGTTTTTACCTACTTTAACCTGCACCCCTGTCGTTACATTTTAATTTTTATCCATTTCCACCGTCATATAGCGTATAGAGAGTGTTGAAACTGTCAACACAATAGCGCCTGGTCGAAGTCTAGAGCGGTGAGACACCTGATATTCTTATTGATATCAATGTCTTCTGGCGCTTTCGCGTCATCACGCTTCATCTTGTCACATAATGTCCTAAAGACTCGAGCACACCTCGCTGCCTCTGCGGCGACAGTACTAGTTAGGCCTCGTGCATACTCCCCGTCGCAGCGAGGGGATCGCGGCGATGTTTTTTTTTTGCAGAGCGACGCGAAAGAATTTGAACTTCTCAGTGTTCGTCTCATCGCTCATCGCTCTGCAAGGGACCGCGACGACGATCTGTCCAGGACCAACGATAAACACCGCGCGGCGCGAAAAAGTATGCCATGCCCGCGATGGGCGTGGAAGCCATCGCACATACCGACTGCCACTGTTGCGGCGGCTGCGGCGAAGTTTCCTTTGGCTATTTGACCGCGTGCGGCAGAATGGCTATGAATTGGGCGCTGCGATGGCTCTTACGGATAGTATCGATCCGCTTCCTTTTTTTTCTGCGCAGCAAAGACAGAGCCGCACCGCATTTTTAAAAAGCGCGCGCTGCTGTTTGCGTCGCGCAATCGATATGTGAACCTACCAAAACATCGCTTCGCACGTCGCGTACACACTAAACGCTCCCTTACGCTTCTCCTGACCAGGACGTCAACTCCTTGACTGTGACGGTAGGCATAGCGATTCGAATCTGCTCCAGGTTTTGCTTCTACCTTATTTACCACCACTTCCTTTCAACTAGGAATGCTGTTTTGAGCATACGTTCGACTAATTATCAGGAGTAGAGTGCCTGTGGTTAGCATGGTTGTACTTTATGTTGCACGTTTCTGTTATGTTGTCTGTATACGTATTTCTACCATGATTTTGATGAGATTACTAGGTGGACCTATCTCTAAGTATGCACCTAGCGCCCTCACTGTTCGTACATTTTCCATTCTATGGGTGCACACATTAAACCGAACTCGTAAATGGTACGTAGAAGGGCTGCAAAGTGACCCCTCACCCCGAGCCCATTGGCCATGCCCAAAAATCTTTTCTCACGTAGCCCATTTTCCGTCAGGTTTCTGGCCCACCTGCCAAACTATCAGTTAATACTGTTGACTTAGTTGTTGTTACGTTCCTAGCTTGTTTGTTATCTCAGACCTTCATTGTGAGTTTGTGTGCTTCACTTGTGTGTGCTTCAACAATTCTCATAGCTCATTCATATCACGAGAAACAGACAGGAGATGATCAACTAGAAATTTATGCTTATGGATGAGATAAGCACACTATGGAAACGAACAGTAAGGCACATAAATAGGGAGCATATACCTCATATTGTTACACATTAAATATTATGTGTCATATATCATATCATGTATGTATAATAAAGCAGAACTGACATGGAAGTAACAGAAGAATACCGGCGAACAGGTGATGAGCGTTGTGATGTGACTGATCCCAGTGGGTGTGTGTGTGTGCGTGTGCGTGAAGTGATGGTGCACAGTTGAAGGGGTGCTGATGAGGCTGAAGCTGATCGTGAGCTGAAGTCTACTAGCAGCTGAAGCAGAAGCGGAACTAGTCAGTGTGTCTTAGGGATGCCGGCAGCAGCAGCAGCAACAGCGGCGGCGGCGTTAACGACAACGTTCTCAACGCAGAATCTCCGGCGCGACGGCGGCGATTCTGGAGCGCATCTCGTCGACGTCCGTCGATAAGCTGCTCATCGAGAGCAGCGTGTCGCGGTTATACCCGATCGGCTGTAATGAAGGATTTAAAAGCCAGAAATAGCGACTGCGACTGTACATGGTGCTACATATCAGGTATCAACTCTCTTTGGACTTCAATATGGTCGAGTCTTTCTACAGATTTCCTATGCGCGTCACGAGGATGTTATACGGCTTCATTGGCTGACGTTTCGGCTGGATTGCCTGCTTCAGCGCTTGAAAGGGTCAAATCAATTAGGAGTTACTCCTTCAAATATCTCCTCAACTTTACAAAAATCAGTGTCAGATTTTTTAGAAGCCTCGCCAACAGTGAGAAATCTGACATTGATTTTTGTAAGATTGAGGAGATATTTGATTGGGTAACTCCTAATTGATTTGACCCTTTCTGAAAAAGCGATTCAGCCGGAACATTAGTCTTACCAGGAAACTATCTCAACGGTAGGTCGGAACTGCCTAAGTGTTGTATGCGGGCAGAATCGGCTCTCTCTGCGAAACAACAAAATGCAAATATCTCGACCCCAATACAACTCTGCGCAGAGTTATGGACGACGGAAGTTGGGCCGTTGGCGGCGCTATCCCTATTCCTGCACGTGGAAGTTGGGGCGTTGGCGGCGCTATCCCTATTCCTGCACGCGGAGGGCGAGCTCAAGTTGGCTGGAAACAGCGATTATGGGAATTACGCCGCCCCTCTACCCACTGCGCTACCATCGCTCGCTCCTCATCGCTGTTTCCAACCAAATTGAGCCCGCCCTGCGCCTGCAATCATAGGGCTAACGCCGCCAGCTGCCCAACTTCTGCCGTCCCTGACTCTGCGCAGAGTCGTATTGGGGTCGAAATACTTGCATTTTGTTGTTTCCCAGAGAGAGGCGATTCTGCCCATATACAACGCTTGGGCCGTTCCGACCTACCGCTGAGATAGTTTCCTGGTTAGTATCTCCGAGCGGTTCGAAGTCGCCCGGAGAATTGGTATTATTCGAAGACATCCATATCGGTTAAAACCCGACAAACAAAATACGACTGAGGACAACAATTCGTTTCTTGTAAGAAGCGTAGCTCTATGGAACAGTTTGAACAACGACTTCTTCATAAGCAGAAACGGATCTAACCTAGTCCGGGGGGAGGGCAGCAGAGAATTAAAAATTATGTAACAATTTGACCTGACACTCACTGAGCGGACTGAAGGAAACAGAATAGGACCTGAAAAAGAAAGAACGAAACGAACAAACAAGCAAAAAACAAACAAATAGCCGCGGTTCCATAGACGTCTCGGCGGGCAAAGCGCATTCAAACGCAGCTGACCGCCGCCTTACATGTTATAACACGGATCTAGCATAGCGAGGGGGCAAATAAAGCCCCGTGCTGCGTCCTGACTGCCGCCTGACATGTTATAACCCGGATCCCTCAGTGAGGGCCGCATAACGTTGTCTATTTACAATCGCAGTGGGACCGTATGTTATTCTTCCTTTTTTCCTCGTGAAATTTGTCAGCTTAGGCCCTATTCTGTTCTATTCAGCCGTAGATCCACATTCCAGACTCATCTTGCCCAGATACTAACACGGAAAGGTTCTCAACTCATGTGAACCTTCATCAACTCCTATGACAGCACACGAGATGTGCCTCGGCGGCGCAGTCAGTAGGAGTGCCGCCCCATAGGAGCACACTGGCGGGCTTTTAAGTTCGAGTCCGCGTACTGCCAATATTTTTGCACATATTAGTTCGTTGTTACTACGCTCTCTCATGATCACAGGAGTCAATTTCAGACCATCAATTCTTACAACAAACCAAGGCTGACTATTTGCGCCTTCATATGTGCTAGTTCTTCAACGACGCGTATTGCACCACCACCATATTATGTCACCTATGATACCGTAACTGCACGCAAATACGCATACCGTACAGTTGAATATTATGAACCCGGGCCATATCGGTACATAGGTAGACTAAAAATGCCGTTCTCACTTGAATTTTTTGACTAGCAAAGAAGTGAAGCAAAAAGACTTTTCATTTCCAGAGAAATGATGTGGTGCAGATACATATCGTTGAGAAACTGGCACACATGAAGGCGCAAATAGACAACCTTGGTTTGTTCTAAGCATTGCTAGCCTATAATTGAATCTTGCTATCATGAGAAAGCACAATAACAATAAACTAATGTGTGCAAAAATATTGGCAGTATGCGGACTCGAACTCAAAAGCCCGTCGGTGTGCTCCTATGAGGCGGCACTACTATCGACTGCGCCACAGAGGCACATCTCGTGGAGTGTCGTAGAGGTTGATGATTGTTACACACGCGTTTTCACACCTCTTTTTCATGTCTTTAAAAAGCGTTTAGCAAAAACTAAATGTAATTCCAGACTCCGCTCACACGGCTGGTTTGATTACCCGTCTTGCTTCGGCAAGTGAGTTAGTACCTTGGTTGCAGCTAAACCCTGCCTTCAAATTAAATGAAAGTCAGAGCTCAACGGGGCTTCAAACACATCAGATACCTGCTCCGGTGATAGGTACTGTGAGACTGACCGCAGAGTTCTCCGATGGTTTAGCGGTCTTCTTGTCAGCTTCCAGACCAGCTTCGGCCAGATTCGGAGTGGAGCCGAGGAGAGAGCGAGTGAGTGGCTGAATTGTAGAGTTTCACCGGAGAAAAACGCAGTCGAAGCCACTCAGCATACCTTCGCAGGCGGATCGGGATGACTGGCCTGAAGTGGCATGCTCTTTCGTCGTTCCTTGCGCTTCTCGCGTTCCTCGGCCGACGGTCTAGCACGAGCTCGTAGGTACTCGGAGAGCGCTTGTTGTGCCGCCTGAGAACACCGAGGATTCATGGCGTAGTTCCCGAGGAGTACGGGAGAGACCGCAGCGGTACCTGCAGCACTTGCGGATCGGAGCAGCAGAGCTTGAGCATGCCGTCGTGCGTGGTCTCGATGGAGATGTCGTTCTCGTTCTCGTCCTCATCCTCGGGCGCGTCGCGTGTGGTCGGATCTGTCTGCAAATGCATAGAGGAGGTGCTCCGTCCCCCGAACTAAACAACGGAATCGGACCGGCTGGTGAGGGTTTTCTTCAAGAAAGGGCTCCAGCGGAAGAAGCTTACTCTTATCGGACTCATGTTCCTCTTAATCGTGTCGATGATGAGGTCCTTGGCTCGCTCAATGTCTTCCATCGACGACGCGGTGATGGTCAGCGTACGCTCCTTGCTCTTCGAGTCCACCTAGAATCCGTGGTCTGTTGAACGTATAGAAATCAATAAATCGATAAAAGCGATCGAAACCTTCTGGAAGCTGATCACGGTGTTCGTCATCTGCTCGACAAGCGCCACTCGTCGGCCTTTCACACCCATAATCTTGCCGGAGTCGCTGTTCCGAATGATCATCTCGTGGCGTAGCTGCAGCGATTTCGTTGGATTCAACTGGAATTTTCAGGCGAATTCTTCATCTACAAAGGCATTTGCTCATTGGCGTCGTTTGATCTGATATTGTTAACTTTACCGGCGAATATACCATCTTTACGTCGAACTGGACACCTTTCAAATCAAATTGGACACTTTTCACCTCAAATTGGACATTCTTCGAAGCCAGCATGAGACTTTTGAAATCAAATCAATCTTCCAAATTGAAATCAGCTTCTTCCACATTAAATCAGAGACTCTCCAAAGAAGGTAAAAATAATTTTTTTATTCACGAAAATTTTCAATAATTTAAGTAATTTTAGAGTGATACAACAAAAACAACCGAAAAGAACAGACCTCATTCTCACCCTAGTGCTGCATGTAAGTGGCATTTACACTATCATTCAAAGAAAAGTTGCGGCGAACTTTTCGAGTGCATGGCGCGATCTGGTCCTTCAATGCGCTATATGCTTCCTTTTTGCTGGGCATTAAGACGAATTTTAACTGTTATTTCTCTCTAAAAACAAAAATTTATAAAAATATTAATAAAATTTTATAAAAATAAAAAGTTAGTTTGGTAATTTCAGTTTAGTACTTTAGTAACTTTCTTTGAAGTTTTAATTAATCTATCTGATAAGACAACACATTGTTTGAAATTTAACAAAAAAAATTGAGAAAAAATAACGGTTTAAAGCTTGTTTTAAAGAGCAGGAATGTGGCCATTTTTAGTGCCAAAAAGAGATGCGCCATGCCGTCGTCTAAGCCGTCTCAATTTTTGCTCGATTCATAGCAGAATTTCTGTTTACATGAAGTTTGACACCTGTTAGCGATACAACAAAAACAACGGGAAAGAACACCCCTCATCCTCACCTTGATGCTGCATGACAATGGCATTTAAACTATCAATCAAAGAAAAGTTGCGGCGAACTTTTCAAGTGCATGGCGCGATCTGGTCCTTCAATGCGCTATATGTTTGCGTTTTTGCGGTGCTTTAAGATGAATTTTAACCGATTATTTTTTCTCAAAAAATAAAATTTTTATAAAAATAAGATGAATTTTAACTGATTATTTTTCTCTAAAAACAAAAATTTATAAAAATATTAATAAAAATTTATAAAAATAAAAAGTTAGCTTGGTAATTTCAGTCTAGTATTTTAGTAACTTTCTTTGAAGTTTTAATGAATCTATCCGATAAGATAACACACTGCTTAAAATTAAAAAAAATTGAGGAAAAATAACGGTTTAAAGATTGTTTTAAAGAGCAGGAATGTGGCTATTTTTAGTGCCAAAAAGAGATGCGCCATGCCGTCGTCCAAGACGTCGCGATCTTTATTCGATTCATAGCAGAATTTCTGATTACATGAAGTTTGACACCTATTAGCGATAAAACAAAAACAAGCGGGAAGAACACACCTAATACTCACTTTGATGCTGCATGTAAGTGGAAATTACACAATCAATCAAATAAAAGTTGCGGCGAACTTTTCAAGTACATGGCGCGATCTGGTCCTTCAATCTGGCGCTATAGGTTGCGTTTTTGCGGTGTTTTAAGATGAATTTTAACTGATTATTTATTTTTCTATAAAAATCAAAATTTATAAAAATATTACTCTTGTTGGGGCAGGTGAGCTAAAAAAATTGCAACAAAGATGTATCAAATTTTCCTTGAACAAAATAATATTTTCACTATCGCTTAGTTTAAACTGTCTGAAGGTCATTTTCATTTGGAAGAGTCCGCTTTGAGTTCAGAAGTCTTAAAGCTGGTTAGGAAGAGTGCCCTATTGGTTTGAGAAGTGTCGAATTGGTTTGAATCCAATTAGATTTGAAAAGTGGGTACATGTCGCGAACATGGGCAGCATTGGGAGGTGAAAGTGCGCCATCCAATAATAACCAAGCAGAGTGCCGAGCAAACACACTCCAGCCAATCAGGAACCGACCGTACAATCCCTCTATCAGTGGTACGCAAATTTAATGCGATCTAGGGCCGGATGCATCATAGACTTACGGAGATTTAACGGAGAAATTACAGCCAAAACTGTTGAAAAAACGCGAATTGATGCGGCTTATCAACAGGCGGTATGGTGAAATGTTGGCGTTATCAGAAATTTCGGCTGTAATTTCTCCGTTAAATCTCTGTAAGTCGTTTATGAATCCAGCCCCTGATTGGCTGGCGTGTTCCCGACGCCCCGTGCTGCCCATGTTCGCGACATGTGTCGAAAAGTGCCCATTTTGATTTGAGTAGTGTCCAGTTCGATGTGAAAATGGCCTATTTATAATTCAAATTGGCTAACTGAAAAAAGAAAAGAAGAGAGAGAAGGTGTCCCATTATGTTTCTATGACCAAAGCTGATGTATTACAAAATTTCCAATAAAGTTTCAATTCCATTTCCATTTCCAATTCCAATAAAGTTTCCAAAAGAAAATGTTATTTTCGTTGGAATGGTCACAACATCCTTTCCTCTTTAGCAACTGCAAAATTCTACGGCTCATTATGAAGAAAACGAAGGCGAAAAATTCTTCTGAGATCGTGCCTTCCACGAAGACTCAAAAAATTTATAAATAATAATGCTAAAATATAAATGCTAAATGCTAATAGCAAATTATTCAAATGCTATGTTCCTGTGAACGGCACCTACACTACCAATCAAGTGAACACTGCAAGATGTCGAACAAGTGCATGGCGTGACCTCAACGTCAAACCAAACGTGAGATTTTTGCCTTTCATGTGGAACCTTGTTGCATGTGGCTAAAGGGAAAGGGTTCTTTCTATCGGCATTTTCGTGTGCCTTTCGAAGTTATTATGGTGGGTCTTGATTAGCTGGCCGTACGTACTTTTTTGAAGTCAGAAGCTGTAGACTTGAAAGAGAAGAATCTCTTAAAGTCACTCAAACAATGGTAAAACGTTTTCGGCTACCCTGTACCTTATAGTTGTGCAACAACGAATATATTCGAACAATTATTCGATTAGTCGAATATTTTATATGATTTTCGAATGGGAAGACATGGGAGTGAAGGTCGACGGCCGGCAACTACATCATCTTCGCTTCGCTGACGACATCGTGCTCATAACACCGAGCATCAGTCAGGCGGAACGAATGCTGGCCGACTTCGATCGTGTATGTGGGAACGTTGGACGGCAGCTGAATCTTACGAAGACGATGTTCATGAGGAACGGACAAGTTTCTGATGCCGCATTCTCGCTCAACGGAACGAACATCTCCGAATGCTCCAGCTATCTGTATCTGGGTCGCGAAGTCATTATGGCCAACGACCTAGCGCTGGAGCTGAACAGGAGGAAACGAGCGGCTTGGGGAGCTTTTGTCGAAGAAGTCGCGAAGAAGGCGAAGAACGTCCGACTCCGTGCCCACCTATTCGACTCCACTGTTCTTCCTGCCCTAACATACGCCTCAGAGACCTGGGCTATACGAAAGCAGGATGAACACGCGATCAGCGTCGCGCAGCGTGGGATCGAGAGGACGATGCTCGGAGTGACACGTCTCACACGCAAGTGAGAGAAGGCCTCCGGAGTTCCGAGCCTCGCCGACGTTCGAAGATCAGAGACGCTGTCGCGTGGGCCAAGTTGTCGAAAATTAGGTGGGCCGGCCACGTAAAGCGCTTCGCAGAAACCCGCTGGACGAGAGCCGTCACCGGCTGGATTCCGCGGGATGTCAAAAGAACACCAGAACGCCCACCAACGCGTTGGTCGGACTTCTTCGTGAAAGCCCTGAACGACCGATATGACGCTCTTCGTGTCCCTCGAGCGAGGAGGATCCATTGGAGCACTTTGGCACGCGACAGAGACGAATGGAGACGCTGCTGGCGCCCGCTTGAGCAAGTCGATGATCAACGGGATGACAGGTGATACAGGTGATACAGATTTTCGTATATTCGATCGAATTCGAAAATCGAATGAGAGCCATATTCAAACGTTATTCGAAAATCGAGTAGTTTTAATCGAATATCGAATGAACTTCAAATCTTCAAGCCCAGAACCTGATTCGAAAAAATTATCCGCCTATTCGAACATTCGAATAAACGAAAAACAGAGCATATTCGATTTCCAAACATCCAAAAAATTGATGAGCGAATAAATCCGCTTGTTCACTCTTCGAAATTTTTCGAGATCGAATAAATCCGTTTCATCATTCGCTCAATAAAATTTTTCAAAATCACAACCATGTATACTGTATTTGCACTGCGGCACACTACTCTGCCGAATTTAGAATGTCGTTGTCAAAGTGGAGCCACGGCTCGTGTAATGCACTTTGCTGAAGCAGTAGCAGCTGCACTTCGGCTGTAATATTGCCTTCAGCTCTGTTGCGAAATCAGGGTTCCCGGAAAAATACGGGAAATGTTGGACAAATTTGGAGCCTGGCAGGTTTTTTGGATGTCCTGAAGCGACCAGGTTCGATTCTGTGACCGGGCTAAGTGAGAATTTTTCTCGTGGCTTAAAAAAAATGCGCAAATTTTTGTGTCTTTGACGATGTCATTACTAGGTAAACGGAGACATATCGGAGTTCATGGCGCATTCTGAAAACTGAATTCTAGAAGGAGACCTACTACTGTCAAGGCGCCATCAGATAACGCACGGTACTCACCTTCTTCATGCTTCGCTGACGCATCAGAACGGCTTCGGGCGTGAGAAGCGGCTGCGGCAAGAAGGGATTCGGCGGCATTCCGGGGATCATCGGTGGCATCCAACCGCCGGTGGCAGGAATCAGATAGAATCCGGCGTTGGCCGCTGAATGTACGTCAGAATAAGGTGAGTCACGTCCGTAATCCGCCAGAGCGGATCGATCGGGTGACCGTTTTTTCGAATGAATTCAGCTTGCCGTTCAGGGCACTACATCGTCGACGTCAAACAAGCCAACATACGTGCCCTTATGAATAGTGGTGTTCCGGTGTGGTTACATAACCTGGTGCTAGCAACCAGAACATCATCTGTAGGGCGGATTTTTGTGGACGGCGAACGGTGCAAATTTCTGGAGTTTCATTGGCGGATGGATTTGCTAGCCAACTGGGTACATGTCGCGAACATGGGCAGCATGGGGAGGTGGAAGCGCGCCATCCAATCATAACCAAGGATCGTGCCGAGCGGACACACTCCAACCAATCAACGTACCAACCGTGCAATCCCTATATGAATGGTGCGCGAATTTGATGCGATCTGATTGGTTGGCGCGTTCCCGACACACCATGCTGCCCATCTTAGCGACATGTGTACCCTGGTGTGATCTACTCAAGTGATGAGCTGAGCTAGACCAGTTCTGATGTAGTTGGGCATTCATACACCTCCATACCAAGGTGGACAACCACGTAGTAAAAAGTGACACCCCGAGCCGCTTTGTAACGGAAAATTTAGTATGTAAATTTAGTATTTTTTGAAATTTTAATTCACCTACCCTATAAGTGAACCCCGCGCTTTAACTTTTATAAAATTCTCATTTTTTGAACAAGAATAATGGCTTAAAGCATGTTTTAAAGAGAGGAGAAAGGCAGCCATCTGCTAGTGCAAAAAGAACAGATTGCGCCACACTCTCGTCCAATTCGCACTTGTAAACGATACAACAAAAACAACTGCAAAGAATACACCTTACAAATGTCGTCAGTTCGATGCACCATTTAAGCAGCATTTACACTATCAATCAGATGGAAATTGCGTTGAACCAATCGATGGCATGGCGCAATCTCTTCTTTTAATGCAATAAATGTATTGCGCTTCATAGCAGATTTTAATTTATTATTTTTCCCAAGGAAAAAATTCTATAAATTATTTGGGCAGCTGAACTAAAAAATTTCAAATAAAGTCGCAGCAAATTTTCCTTGAAGAAAAAATTATTCTAACCATCCTACTAGGGAAGGGTTTCCACCTCCCATGGAACTTCAAGTTGAGACCATGGGCATTAGAAAGAGCTCGGCATGCTGATTACGAATATGGGGGTCAAAATTGCAGAATGAGACTCCTGAGTGAGTTATGGCCTGCCGAAGTCGGGTGGCCTCGCCAAAGGCTGGCCGTATGAGGCCAGAGCTGGCATGAGAGTGGTGAATCATCAAGGCGCCGTAAGAAACGGCCTCCAGTAGCGGCGATGGCGCAAGGGTAGTGCCCCAGCTCGTCAGGTGCGACCTCGTCGGTTCGGTTCCCACTGCTGCTGGTTTTTTTGCAAATCATAATTTTCGAAATGACCTTTTGTTCTGAATTATTATTAATTATGTCTGATTAAGTAGCAGGGAAAACTACCATACATGTTTGTAAAAATGCATGAAGGCAAAGAAATGCTATGGTGAGATTTTTATTTACTATTTTCCACAAATAGAACCCAAATCATATATTGAACAACTAGAGGTGTTTCTAACAACCTTGACATTCGTGGAACAAAACAAAAAATCTGTAAAGAGTATATGTTGCTCATACGCTGCACATCTTATACATGCAACGAGCAACAAACTTGTATGGTTTTGCGGCTACTTAATCATACACGTGTCATAATTCAGAATAAAAGGTCATTTCGAAGATAAATTATGATTTGCAAAAAAACCAGCAGCAATGGGAACCGAACCTACGACGTCGCACCTGACGAGCAGAAGCATTACCCCTGCGCCACCGCCTCAGATGTCCGACGCTCCTTACGGAGCCCTAATGACTCACCACTCTGGCGCCAGCTGTGGTGATGCCACCCTATTTCGGCAGGGCTAACTAGCTCAGAAGTTTCACATCGCATTTTTCCCACCCATATTCTAATCAGCATTCCGAGCTCTTTCTAATGATCCTGGTTTCAACTTGAAGCCCCATAAGAAGTCGAAACCCTTCCCTAGTTATATAGACGGGGTGTTAGCAGAGGGTATTTAGCCTGTGAGAAACCTATTTGAATTTGAAAGACGTTCACTTTGATTTCAGAAGCATCAAGTTTGTTTAGAAGAGGATCCAATTTGACGTGAAAGTTGTCCAGATTGATTTGAAGAGTGTCGAATTTGACGTGAAAATGGTATAGATACAATAGATAGTCTAAGCGATAACTTCGAAATTTTCTGTTTTCTGGCGTTTTTGGTTTTTCTGTTCTCTGATTTCATTTTTTCACAAACGTTATTTTCAGTTTTCTATTTTCCGAATTTTTTTCGAAATTTCCGTCCACCCGTGCTGCGGATAACTACCCATTATTAACCACAAGCAACTTTCTGTGCCTTTGACTGGTTGGCACCAAGGATTCGGCAAAAACAAAACAAATTTTGTTGCTAATTAGAGGATGAGGATTTTTCCTATACTATTGGTTCTTGTTTTTCCAGTGTACCGCCGAAAAATTCCCAAGTTTCACTTTGATTTCAGAAGCATCAAGTCGCTAACGAGGGTCCATCGTTTATAGGAGTTTGCACGAGAAACAGTTGAAAAAGGAACAGTTGACTCACGCTACATATTATACATTGGATCCGATCGAAATTCTTCGGATAATTAGATGATTCGGATAAGGGCGATTTTGAGGACCCCGGATTCCGGATATCCGACTCATTAACACAAGATGCAGTTTATCGGAATACTACTATTCCTTAAAGAGGAACACATTCTTTAATAACAAAAACAGCAGCAACAGTGCATGTATCGAAAGACTCTCATTTCTCATCAAGGAAGGAAACATTACGGACTTCACACTTTATTTCGTTACAGATAAAATTTGCGAACTTTCCAAGTTTCATTATTCTTACTATTACTATTGTTATTTACTCTCACTCTTACTATTACTTATTCGATTTCTGAACAAATGTGCCTTGCTTTCGTGTGTTCTGCATAGCATGTGGAGTGTGGTAGTCGAGTCGGTTGAATTAAGGTTTACATTTTGTCCGATCATGCTTCCTTTATTAAATAGTATCTCTCTCAGGCTCACAGGTGATGGACCTCGGAGACTTATTACAAAGGGATAATTATTTCGTGGTCCAATAACGATTTATCTTAAACTGATTTGGACCGACGGCGGTCAATAGTTACTACCTGTTATATGTATTAGGTCCAGAAACGATCACTATGAATTTCAACTACAAATTTTGGTGGTAAGCAGTACTAACCTTCTCCCGGTTGTAAGTTTTTCGGCAAGGGGTGAGGGGGGGGGGGGTCGAGGATCGCGCATTTTCTTTAGTCATAAATATTGGGGTGGGATCGGGCTTCTCTACATGGTGACCTCCACCCCCGACTCAATTTGCGACAAATATTATATAATGTGAAAGGGCGAAGTGCCGATCGGAGTATGTGCTTAACCCCTTCTCTCCTTCCCTCCTGTCTCTCTCCCCAGCAGCGCAACATGATATTTGAAGAAAAGGATTCCAAGATCCACGTAAAGCTCAGCAGCGTGCTAAATGTACTCAGCGTCATTACGACACTATTTCACAGTGGAGCGCGAGAGGGTACGACTCAGCCTGACCGCGAAATTCGTTTTGAATATGCTTTTATCCAAGGTGCGTGATTTCAAAATGGAGCGAGGAAACTGAACGGGTTATCCGATTTTATCCGAATTTATACGAATCATCGCACTGCTCCAGGGTGCGGATAACTGGATGATTCGGGTAATGGCAGTTTCGCGGACCCCGGATTTTTGGATGATTCGGATAAGGGCGATTTCGCGGGGGCCGGATAAATGGATGGTTCGGATCGGGATATCCGAATCGGGTATCCGAAAATGATTCATTCAGATCCAATGTATACCACATATTGACCTTAGATGACTTTACACCGAAAATAGCGATCACTTACGAGCTGCAGGTGGTGTGTCAGGAGGCATGAATAGAGGGCTTTGCGGAAGGAACGTCATCGGTTGCGGAGTGACGGCTGGCTCTTGTTCTGCAAAGGCTATTAATGACCTTCAGATGCAGATTTTTCAGTGGTTCTACGACCACTCGCAGTAAGGGGGATGGAAAGTCACTAATTTCTATTTATTTATTGAATACGTCATAAGACGCGCCACATACGGGGAAAAACAGACGAACATCCTCAAGCTAAGGCGTATTTTCATGGAATCAAGCGTCATCCAAGTATAAGTAGAGAAACCACTGATAACATCGAGCTACAAAAACGAACAAAAGGCGTATCAGAGGTGATTGGTGCGGAAGGAAAAATAAGAGTTTAGGAACAAACTGATATATGAAAGACCTGTCAGTGGATTTAAAGCCTTCATTAATTCGTTAAGAGCGTAAGACTAATAAGGTAATAAGGTACGTTGCTTCGTGAGAGCAAGATTCTTGGTCCAAGTCCAAGGCCTCACTTCTCTGGAAGAGTGACTTGGAAGCAGGCCTGTATGAGAAGACCAATACCCTGACTCGGCACCACTGACCACCGCAAGCCATTGTACGGGGCCGAATACGATATCCCGTAAGAGTAGAATGCATGGCGCATCCCAAACAAGGATTGCTTCACACCGTCTTATGCCGTTTTGAACTCGTCAAGTCTTGATGACGTCTTCTCTGATCGGAACGTCATTCGAAGCAACTTCTGCTTCGTTGATGGAAGATGTGTACCGGGGCATTTGGTCGGCTTTTTTTTGTCCACAGCAATTAATTCATTGACAAAGGATAAGGAGAAAGATCAGCGGTTACCAATTCTTGTTCTGGATACGCCACGCTTCGTACTTCCACGGGATATTGTTGAGGCAACCTGAATGCGTACGTTGCCTATAAAGTGATTTGCAGCGGTAAGCCGATGATGAAGTCGGCATTTTCTTCTTGGAGAAGTTTGGTAGCAATTCACAGATTTAGGACCTGGTTGGCCTGGGTGGAGCCATGACCAGTATCATCGATTCGTGTGCTCTGAAAGGCAGTGAAAAGTAGGTGAAAAGTGGAAGCCGAAAGATGTAGAAGACGTTGCTGCGCCCGCAGGAGTAATACGTTCAGACGGCGGGTATATTGATCTGTTAGGATCACCAGAGCTATCTCCCAAGTGAGTGAACTGTAATGCGTGTTTGGTCGCTACTGTGATTGGCCGTCGTTTCCCGCCTCCCATGTAGGCCACATTAACGACCCAGCACCGAATTTTCACTGCGATCGTTCGCATGAGAAGATGCCGATGTACTTCAATTCCTTATTTAATCCCAATAAAGCTTTCGAAAATAAAAATCTTCGTTGAGCTGTTGTGAAGAAAAAACGGTGGCATTTAAAAACCCATGCGGGGCCTGTTATCGATTCAGTAGAAACTTTTTATTTTCACCCAATGACCAGCTGTAGCTCACTTCAACCTTCAGCCTGATTTTAATATTTCAGTGCTGTTTTCACGGATCTAAATCACCAGAAGGCATTCAAAAACGTACAGATCTCATGCGTCATTCGTTAGCATTGACTAGAAGAAAGCAGGGGACCATACGTTTCTAAAATGTTCCTTGAATTGACGAGAGGCAACAGCTTCTAAGTACGACTTTTTATAAAGTTGTTCAACTTCTCAATAAAGGATAAGGATAAAGGACGGCGTTACTCAATCCCTTTTGGGATGCGCCAGCGCATTCTACTTCTACGGGATGTCGTGGAGGCGACATGAATGCGTATTTGGCCATACAATGACTTGCGGTGGCCAGCCGATGAACAAGTCAGCGCTTTATCCTTCCCAGACAAGTCTGGTACCAATTCACCGACCCCGGAGGGATGGAAGGCTTGGTTGGCCTGGGCGGGAAATCCGAACCAGGAACCTGGTATCGGGTGCACGCGACAGTCGCGCCTCCTCCGACTGCGCTACACGCGCCCATAAACTTCCCAATACTGGGATGAATTACATAAATTACGTATTCTCCTTGAGCTGTACTGTTCCGATGTTCCAACTTTTCCGACTTCCATATCTAACACCATAGTACTGCAATATCTAAGGGTTAATAGTTTGCCACAGCTCTGTAGGAGTCGATAGGCGCCCTTGATTTGCCCCTTCGACTCGTTCTCCTCGTGACCTAGGGCACGATCTATTGATACATTGGTTGGGAGCGCGTCGACGTTGACGGCAGAGCGGTTTCCCTCGAGGCGCTCGTGGTCAGCTAACGTGACCCATCGATAATCGTCCAGGTCCGGTGCGACCGTGGCGGGAAGCGAGTGTTGATGAGAGGGAGCGAGCCCCAGTGGACAATCGTCGTCGACCGTGTATCGATTGGTTCTCTTTCTTCTTCTGCTTCACTTGTTCACCGTGGGTTACTCCTTGGACCTCTGGGCTGGGAGCGAGTGTGGGGAAGGGCCAGGGGGTACTATTGTACTTTTGGTACCCCACTTAATCTTGTTCAAAATAGGTCTACTATGGGTAGTCTGCCATGGGAATAACGAATATCATAGTCGTTTTTTGCGGAAATGCCTTATAAGCCCGTAATATTAAGCTCTAATTGCCTAAGGCCTTGCGAGATAGCGCGCGCTGATAAGAGACGCAGAGACTCCGCCTCCTAAGGATGCGCACTATTTTGCCGCCCTTAGCTTGCAGCAGAGGTTAGCCAGGGCATAAGCCTTGAAATCTCGAAAAGGCTTGAAAGCTCTGTTGTGTGCTCTCTTTCGCTCACGCGGAGGAGAGCACATAATTAGACAGGGGAAGGGACTACGGGGTGTGGGCCCACTAGGACACCCGTGTTAAAATTGCCTTCATCCTAGAGGTCCCTCTCTTGCCCTATTCGGAAGAAAATAAGACCGAATCTGTAATCGAAACGAGGAGATAAGACTGCATTTAATTCGCTGCGAGTATCTAGTCGCTACGCCTGCGCGCCACGGCATACTATGGTAACCCCCCCCCACACGAGATGGCCGCGAATGCGTGCTGGTAGGGGGCGGAGTCTCTGCGTCTCTTATCAGCGCCCGCTATTTCGCAAGGCCTTGGGCGATTCCAACTTAATATAGCGGGCTTATAAGACATTTCCGCAATAAACGACTATGATATTCGTTCTTCCCATGGCAGATTACCCCTAGTAGACCTATTTTAAACAAGATTAAGTGGGGTACCAAAAGTACAATAGTACCGGCCAGGGTCTCAGTCATGAGCCGTATTTGGGGAGCGCGGTAAGGAAGCACGCGGCGCCTACGAAGATCGAAGATGAGTTTGGGAGCAGTTCCGAAGGTAGTGGTTCAGGCGGTCTCGATGGCAACTCTAGGATTACTCATCCAGCGTCGAGTCGTCATGAAGGCTTCCGAATTGATCTCAGTTCTTGGTCGTAGATTGAATCTCATGTTGTTCGAGTGAATTTTACGTCACGTATTCTCATGAAGGTTCCATATTGATTGACCTAAGGTGAGCGAGGGAACTTATCGTTAGTATTATGTATTTATTCGACTCAATAGTGGGAAGCAAGTTAGTATTCGACCTATATTAAGTTAGGTCATAAATTATTTGCCTCGTCGTTCATCCTAATCATTACGAAGTGTGTGTTTCATTCGTCGTCGTTATTGTTGTGTTAATTAGTTATAATAAAGGTCTAATTACTCAAGTTTGAGGTTTCGGCCGTCAATACTTTCTCTGTTTCCGCGTGGCACCGGTCTGGTGATAAGGCGAGCAAGGTAATCAGTGTGACCGCAGGCTAGCCGAAAGTCGGACTACATTTCTCACTACCTTGGCCAGATCTCGGCCTTACTGTCAGTAGATCACCCGTGAATGTAGTACTCTCTCTCTTCTCGGTCGTGTGCTCAACAAACACCTACGCTGTTCTGGACGATTGAGGTAGTACTGACTGTGTGCCAGATTCGTACGCCAATGCATCGCACGCAGCTCGACCAGCTCCATGATCTTCAGCCTGCATAGAGAACGTGTTTTTTCCGTTGCATGAACAATGTAAATCTTCTGGTCGCAATTGCGGAACGAAGCCGATTAGGTGACGGCACTGTGTCGTGGCTTATAAAGTACCGTAACCCACCGATTAAAAATATACCATTTTCACGTCAAAGTGCACATTTTTCAGAGCAAACTGGTCGACAGTTTTAAATGCTCAAACTGAATGAATGTCGGCCTTTTACACCTTCATAGTATCCAGAATATCTGTGTAAAAAACCTAGAACGAAAATTCTAAGCCGGGTATGTATACGGACATTATAACTGGATATAACTGTAGAAGGACACATGGCTTTGCTTCCGGTAAGGTAAGGTTACCAGCTATGGAAAAAAATAAACGGGAAGGACCCTTTCGACTCTCTACACTTGCAGCCGAATGCCCTCTAATTTAAACCAAACATTCCTACCTAAAATGGTGAAAATTTTCAGTTTCAAGAAAAAATTCTACGAATTAGGGAAACTATTACTCGTCTGGCATAGGAAAAGTGTTTAAATGTTCAGAAAATTTTTACCTATTTCAGCTACCAAATGGTTCCAAACCTTGTTGTTCAATGTGCAAGGAAATGGCAGTTTCTCAGTCTGCAACAAAAAGATTGCGCCATGCTCTCGTTCAGCACGTTTTACTTCTCATTTAACTGAAAATGAATGCTCTGTTTGAGTAAAATTACGCAATAGTCAATGGTAGAGCGGTACCAACTTCAGAAAAATAACTAAAAAATGAATAGCTTCGAGGAGGCAGCATGTACACGATCAAACAAACAGTCTGAGGTGCTAGGAAACAGCATGGCGCAATCTCTTTTAGTGATGTGCTCAGAAGTTGCTGCTTTTTTCACTTTAAAAAAAGTCCAAAACCAATATACTAGATGTGAATAAAATTCTCATGTATTAGGTTGTCGGGAAAGTTTTTAGACTAATTGCATGGTAAGATTCAGAACAACGTATCTTTGCCAGCTGAAGTTGTGAGCGGACCGGACATGGGAGCTTTGTGTTTCACGTCCTGTGTATCTATAATAACTACCAGCAGCATGTGCTACATATCGTCTCCTGTTCCCAGTGGTGCCTTCGCAATGGACGACAAGAAGATGCTCTACCGACCAGCTCTCATTCTACAGTACGGCTCCGGCCGATCCGCGAACGATGCTCATCGCTTTCTACGGGAGACAATGAAAGAGCAAGCCCCCTCTTGGACGATGTGCTTCAAATGGTACCGCAAGTTCGACAACGGCGACGAATCGCTCGATGATTCCCGACGCACAGGTCGACCACATACGCAGAACAGACAGCTCGTACTCGCCACCTGCGGTGCTCGACCTGATCTTTCTGTACGCGAACTTTCAGACCTTACAAACACTCCTAAATCCACAGTACACGATGTTCTTCGGTCTTCTGGCAAAGTCGCGAAGTTGCCTTGAGTCGTACCGCATGCTTCGACGCCTCAGGACAAACGGAAGCCAGTTGATACCTGCACTTCTCTCCTCAACCGTCGCCGTACACTTGCTTGGATCGACTCGATCGTCACGAGTGATGAAAAGTATTGCGTCTACGACAATTTGGTGCGTCGCCAGCACTGGGTGGACTTCGATAAGTTGTCCCCACCACAGCCGAAACGTCCTGATCACGACAAAAAGGAGTTGATTTCCTTCTGGTGAGACATCTTACTTAGATACTTAGACGGCTCGTCTTCACTGGTCGTGCGAGCCCCAACGCGATCGCCATTCGTCTCTTTCTATCGCAATCGTCATCCATGATGTTCGTATAGCTCGATTGGAACGACGACCACGACCATCAGCCGATTCTGAATTGGAATTTGGCAACGAACGTTGCCTTTCGATTCCGACGAACACATCTGACCATCTCGTTGGAGGTATTCCTCGAGGACGCTTGCATCCTCTTGGAATGCACTCCGCTGTTCTTCTTGTCCAGCGGTCGCCCATACTTCGCATGATATGACCGGCCCATCGGTGCTTCATCTTCGATGTGTATTCCGCCGGGTCTCTTAGTCGTGACATCATGCGTAAGTCGGAACTGTGAAGGCCAGCTCGGTGTTAGGATAACCGGCTACACTTGAGAAGACATCTTTCGAGCGCTTTGTGAGTAGTACGTAAGGATTTTGACGTGGACGCAGTGTCAGCCCACGTTTCGGCGGCGTAGCAGAGCGCTAGGAGGAGGGTTGAATCGAACAGGTGGGCGCGTAGATCGAGATCCGCGAGTTGGTCGGTGGCCTCTTTGAGAGACCCGTAGGCCGACCACGCGGCCTTCCTCCTTCTTAATAGTTCCTTCTTCACATCGTTGTTCACGTTGATGGAACGGCCCAGGTAAACGTATGATGTTGTTTCCGTCAAAGGAGAGGAGGTGAGACATCAATGGCCCAGTATTCTGGGAATTGGTTCCTACCGGCTCCAATGTAGACTCGAACGTGTTCTGCGCTCAGCTGGAGAAATTTAGCGAAATCCTACGTGATTGCAATCTCAGAAGAGGAAAAATTCTTCTTCTCGCGGATAACGCCAGACCTCACATAGCAAAGAATACGCAGAAGAAATTGGAGGAACTCGGGAGAGAACTGTTACCCCATCCACCGTACTCACCTGATCTTGCACCTAGTGACTACCACGTTTTCCGGTCGCTGCAGTCTTTCTAAGCTGGAAAAAAGTTCGCAAATCGGGAGGAAGTCAAAGGCGGTGTCAACAACTTCTTGCTGTCCAAGTCTCCGGAGTTCTTCGCTCGTGGTATTCGCTCTCTACCGGAAAGATGGCAATATATGATAGATCATAATGGTGGAAATTTTGTTGAATGATAGTGGTTGTTAATAAAGTTAGTAACTATGCAGTGTTCTCCTAAATTAGTTTAAAAACTTTCCGGAGAACCGAATAATTTCAAACACAACACTCACTTTTTTGGGACAGAATATTAATAAATCTTTTAGACCGAGATTTTCTTGAGGTTTTCGTCTTTGAAGAGTGTCCATCTATCTTTTACGTTTCGATTTTTGAAGTGTTTCGACCTTGGTTTTAAATGTGAGGTTTTTTTTTGTTGAAAAGGGTTCAGTGGCTAAGAATTAGGATCAAATCGTTAACCCAGTAGCCGTCCTACAGGTTAGATGAATTAACCAGTCGAAATTAGTTTTTTCAACCTTAAAAATACATCGCAGTGAAAAAATTGCCATAATTTCTTGGCTCTGATCCAATAGGAAGAACCGCAATTGCGACCAACATCCTCAAATCAGCGTCATCCGTTTACCTGCATGGTGTTCCGAGTTGACCGTTGTCTCTGCAACACGCCTGACGAAGCGACACGAACACCTTGTTCAGTTCATCTGAAGCGTATCCAGGTTACGGTAACGATGAAGGACTACTGTATGGAAGAAATCTTTCAGGAAATGTAACAGGCCAGTAAAAATTCATCACTAGTCGTTAATGTGGCCTACATTTGGAGGCTACAGCGCGCCAGACCAATCAGGCTGTTTTGAACGGACATTCAAAACAGCCTGATTGGTCTGGCGCGAACGGAAGCGAAACGGAAGCCCACACCCATGAGGGACGTACTTCGTGAGTCTGACTGCCGACGTGTTTGTGCTCTGATTGGCTGTGATTGGCTGGGAAAGTCGCGCCTCCCCATGTAGGCTATATTAACGACATGTGCCGAGAAGACGTGGACAACGCTTATAGACTGTCCAATAATGTGAATTTTCCCAGTATCGATAGTCGAAGAGGCACCGCAAATCCCTTTCTGGGTCCTTTCGTGCTTCAGTGCCAATCAATATAATCGATATCGATTGACCGTTCTTCTTCAATGAAACTCACTTCGATGCGTTTGTTCGAGATTGATGCCGGACGTTTTCAGCTGAGCGCACAGAGTGAAAATCACATTCGCCAGCTGACTGGTGAACTGACCGTTCTTCACCATCGAATTGATCGAGTTCATGAGTTGAAGTTGTTGTTCTGGAAAATTCACTTCTGAACTGTAAAATTGAAACAAAAATAAAAAGAATGATAAAATAGAAATTGAAGACGATAAACATCAAGATGGAATCTAATCAATTATTGAAATGACTGTTCAATTTTTAAAATCTGTGGGACGTTCTGGTTATTGAAATATTCATTAAAAGCAGTTTGTGAGGACGTTGAAAAGCTATTTTTTATTGACTCTATAAGTGTTAAAAGCTGTTAAATAAATAAATAAATAAATAATGAATTTTGAAATAATTGTGGGACGCGTGAGAGTGCAGTGAATATAGAATTTTTGTGATTTCCTAGTCGGAGGGTGGCACCGCCAAAAGAGCAAATCAAACGTATTTAAATATTGCGGATTCCCTTGGCTACAAAACTGCAAAGAATGCTCATTCGAAGACTAGTTTGGAGTGCTGTCTTTGTACTTTCAATTTTGCCACAGCTGTGGAAGACTCACAGAGTGGAGGGCCTTCCCAACTAGGACAAATACGGATTTTTATTTAGGATTTTTTGCTGACATGACCAGCTTCGAATGATCTAAAGAAACGTAATGGTATGTGGTCAAAGCTGAAGGAGAAAAAGGAGAAATAAAACGTCAAAAATTAGTATAGGAAATAGGAGTTTAATGGAAAATAAATAAGAAAAGAAAAAAGTGTCCATTAGCCATTTTTTCCCACAAGTCTTTGGTTTAAGCTCTTTTCATGGCTTTATCTTCACATGAGAAGAAGATGACGGTTCATGTCGCAAAAGTGGGCAGCATTGGGAGGTGGCGGGCGCCAGTCAATCATAGCTACGCAGAGCACCGGCCGAACAGACACAACTCTCTCTGAATAGCACGCCAATTTGATGCGATTTGATTCGTTGGCACGCTTCCATATCCCAATGCTGCCCATCTTCGCGACATGTACCGTGAAAATATAAGACCTATATCCAAACTCGTTGGCACAGAACTAAACATCAAAGAATGCTACAAGATGAGTAAATCAGTGAAGAAGACGAAAAATACTAGAAAATGTAAACCTAAGGAGATATAGTCAAATAATAAGGAAAAGAGGAAGGATAAAAGAGATTTGGATCTAAGCCCAGCAGGTGAGTAGCACCGCTAGAGAACTGAAACAAACATAAACAGAATTAAATCGTGGATTAATAGTAAATATTAATAAAAAATCAAATTTAAAAATGAAATATTCTGCCTTTGAGATTGTTCTTTGGAGAGGTTTCGAACGTTGAGACAGCTCGTTTCGCACCACTAGGACTCATTTTCTGCTTAATTTCTGTGAAGCTTCATGGGTACTAAGTGCGAGGCTGCGTCTCCGTGCCCAAGCTCGGATCTATAGATCCGTCTTGGCCGAGCAAACCTTTTATTTCGGTGATTTGGTAGCTGTCGCGTACAGGAATAGTAGAGCATTCACCTATCGGTCCATGTCGCCAATGTGGGCAGCACTGGAAGCTGGGAACGCGCCAGCCAATCAGGTTGCGGCGCGCTCGTGCTAGTCAGTGAGGGTGTGTACGGTGATTGTCTTGCACGTTTTAACTGGTGCTGTGATTGGTTATGACTGGCTGATGCGTTCCCATCTCGAATGCTGCTCACATTCGCGACATGGAGCGGAAACTCAACTTGTATGGGCCAAATACATGTTCAAACTGCTTTTGCATTATTCCGTAAAAGCTGGATGCGTGGCGCCTTCCGAAGAACCAATTATCTCCGATTGATCACCTGATTCCGCTAGAGAAAGCGAGCGAGTGTTTATACCCATCGAGTAATCAAGGTCGCCATAGTAGTAGGCTGGCTCAGTGGTTTGATGTAGAAATGGCTGTCGCGACACTAAAACCACTATACGAATCTCGCCTTGTACAAGGGAGGTCATAAAGTCAAATACAGGTAGGTCAGAAGACGCTTTTAGCCCATTACTCTCTATTTTACGGCGGAAAACTATCATATTTCCTACAAAAATGGCAGCTCAAACGAGCCTAAAATCTTCAAAATTCTAATATTTAGTCTGATTACTTTTCGGCAACAATAGTCTCCAAACTCGACGGGAAATAACAGGGAGCTGTATGTACCTCGCCTGACCCTGAAGTCCGACGAGAAGATGAACTGCACGGTGCTGAGCAGTCGATGGTAACCGTGCGGTGACTGTAGTGGCGACGTGAACGCCAGATGATCCATGCTCGGTGACGGCCGGCCGGCGGCTGGCTGACGGCGGCTCCCGTCTACGGTCGACGTCGTCGTGCTCGTCTTCTGGGCTCGGCCAACCCCTCACGACGCCCCGTCCGTCCGGAGCCCGCCGCTGATCGGATCGTGTTTCCGATGCAAAGCCGCTGCCGCTGCTGCCGTCCGTTCCGGCTGACTCATCGTCCTCGTCGTCCGAGCTCAGCCGCGCGAGATTTACACTCAATTGCGTTTTTCCGGCGCTCGTCGTCTCTCCGCTGCTCGTCCTCACCGCCGCCACTCTCACGTGTGCCCTACCTCCCAGCTGTTTCGACGAAGCGATTTTTGATGAGCCGCTCAGTCACTCAGTCGGCCGCTGCCGAGCGGAGCCAGAGTTCACTTCGGCGCTGATTGCACAGTTTCAGCAGAGCGGCTGGCGTCCATAATGCGAAAAGCGAACGTTGCCCGCTCCTGCAGGATTTACGACTTCAGCCCGGGTCGAAAAAAACGGCAGCACACTCTTTTGAACGGCTTCTCTGACATGAACAGACGGACTGACGGGCGACGGGCACAGTATGCCGTCAGGTAGGGCGCTTTAGAATCGCTACACCTTCAGAGTCCTGAGCTTGAAGACCGTACAGATACAGATGGCTACAGTAGCAGTTCTCGTCTTTCAGTAATGCGAAGGAGAAGAAAAAGTCTGCGTTACAACGGAAGAACGTTTTCACCTGAGGAAGCTAAACAGCCCCTATGCCGATCTGTCTGTCCGTCCGCGCGAAATTAATGACCATTAGTTTCACATTTCGTCGATGTATTAAATCTCGGCGGACATGATTAGCGAAGTCGGTGGACGTGTCCGTCGCGTGCACCCGATACCAGGTTCCCGGTTCGGATTTTCCGCCCAGGCCAACGAATCCTTCCATCCCTCCGGGGTCGGTGAATTAGTACCAGACTTGTCTGGGAAAGATAAAGCACTGACTTGTACATCGGCTCGCCACCGCAAGCACAAGTCATTGTATGGCCAACCACGCATTCAAATCGCCTTCACAGCATTCCTAGAAGTAGAATGGGTGGCGCATTCCAGAGGAATTGAGTAAATTTCGGGTCACGAGTAACCGTCCAAGGTTCACGCGAATATATTGGCCAATGGACGGGTCATCTAGCATCGATTGGCAAGTCACTATCGCCTGAAACAGCATCGAACGCCTATCTATGTAGTATTGATTTACTTTATTGATTTTTCCCGGTGTTGAATAAGAATAGGCTGCAAGCAAATGTTTGCCGATCGAGACGTTTCACAACAGAAGACCACACCAGCAATATATTATTATTATTATTATTATTATTATTATTATTATTATTATTATTATTATTATTAAGATTTTCCTCTTTCAATGGAACTTTCTTTTACGAATTGAACGAATAGGATCGAGATATATTTGTAATTCCATTATTGTTTGTTTCATTCGATTGTAAAGCGCTTCTCTGAATGCAATAAATAAATAAAATATTTTCTTAAAAAATAAAAAAATTCTGAGTTGGAAAGTATAATAATTAGACACCAAATATGGAGTACGGATATCATGCTATATAATGAAGCGCCAATAGCTATCGATCGGCGCCGTTGCAGAAATTATGGGAGAGGGGAGAAAATACGGGGCGCAAATAAAGAAAATAATGGAAAGTGCACTGACGTCTTCACGTGCAGAAAAGGATAACGATCATTTGAATCCCCAGGCCGAACGTACCTGCGGATTCAAATGATCGTCGACGGAAGGCCCTCACAGCAGGGAAGGCAATCAATATCGATCAATAGTATCGATTTCCCCACAGATTTAACCGATCAGGGTGCGAGTTGAGTGACTATGACCGTCAACGGAAGGCCTTCACAGCAGGAAGGGTGGGAGAGAGGGAGGGAAATCAATATCGGTAGCATCGATATCGATTTTGATATCGTGTCTATCTATATCAGGGGTGCACATTTAACGGTTAACGATTTAACGGATTTAACGAATTAACGGCATTTTTCGTTAAAATCTGGCTTAACGACTTAACGGAAATTTTTAGAAATTTAACGGAATTTTTAACGGACGTTTTTCTTAGTGAAATTTCCCACATTCGCCCTTAATCTTTACTAATTTTGCAGGTCTCATCCTCCCGATTAGAACTGTTCCTGAAAAAACTAATGAAATCAGCAAGAGTATTTTTATGTTTCCATAGATTTGTTTTGAATTTTTGGAAATAATGCATTTTGTGGGCGCGTGCAGCGCAGTCGGAAGAGGTGCTTGCGTCGCGTGTACCCGATACCATGTTCCCGGTTCGGATTTCCCGCTCGAGCAAATCAAGCCTTTCACCCCTCCGGGACGGAGAATTGATAGAATTGGTATCGTACTTGTATGGGAGTGATGAGGCGCTGAATTCTTCATCGGCTGGTCACCGCAAGTCATATGTACGGCCAAACACGCATTCGAATCGTCTCCACGATATCCCATAGAAGTGGAATGTGTGGCGCTTCCCAAAAGAGATCGAGTAACGCTGTCCTTCATCGGTATCCTTTATATGCATTTTGGAGTTAGAAATTTACTCTTTGAACCTCCAAGCACGTCAACGAATCCACAAAGATGCTTTTCTATTCTCCTCGTATGATGTGCCTATCTTCACCTGGCGTTGCTTATCCCAGAATACTTTTGCTCGCCACCTGGAACAGTTGAGACGGAGAGGATGTTTTCGGATGTTGGACGTATCCTACTATATATAATCGGCTAATGTCACGTTCCGTCACGGGGAAGGGGGGGGGGAACGAAGCCAAAAGATGCCCATGACAGTGCGGCGTACGTCAGCCGGGCTTTCTTTGAGCTTAACCATGGACGATTGCTGGCGAACTATATCCTTGGTGGCTGATCGTCCAAGTTTACGAGATATTCAGGCAACACGTCAGGGTATGAATGGAGATTTAGTGCAGAGCATAGGGATACAGGAGGCGTCCCCTAGACGTCGTTCAGGTGCATATGGATTCAGAAGACGTGCTGAAGACGTCGGCCAACGTGCGTAGGGATCCAGAAGACGTGCTGATGATGCCGTCTAACGTGCATAGAAATTCCGAGTAAGAGCGACCAATAGGAGAGGACCACAAAGGGACCATTAGAGGGGGTGGGGAGCGTGAATAAGGGGGGGGGGGGGGCAGCATTTTCCCTCAACAACGTTTAATGTGTGTCGGATTTCTGAAGACAGCTTGCAGAAGTCGTGGCACGTGTGTTAGAGTGCAGAAGGAGTGTCATAGACGTCGTGGCAAAGTAGTGACACGTAAATCGGTGCTCAGTTTCACATGTGTGTGTTTGACTCTCACTCGGTTTCTTTGCCAGCACATAAGAAAGGAAGTATTTCGGGAGAGGGGGGGGGGGGGAACACGTAGAGAACAAGCGCTTTGGAAAATAAATCGCGTGCATGTGATGAAGGGTGGATGGGCTTCATATGCGCAGTGAAAATTCTGCCCTACCATATCCCACTGCACTAATCTATACAGTAAAACCAGTTTTTTCTGTAAGAAGGCCTAAAAAAGAAAGGAGGAAGATTGGGGGCCCCAACGAGATGGGACGGGGTTGTTCTATTCTCGGGGTTTGGATTCTCGGGATTCCCAACCAGACGTTTGGCGGCCGCTAGGCCGCTGAACGTCTGCTTTTAAATGATTTTTGAAAAACGCTAATAACAAAAATTTGGAAAACTACTTTTCCTGAATGTTAACAACATTGACGACGAGTGTCACACCTTGCGGCTGCGTCGGACCTGATGTCGTGTCACGGTCTCGACGTTGCAATGGATTGGTCCCACGCACCAGGCGATCGGAAATCGTGCGTTTGACAACGTGTTAACATCCCACTGATAGGCTTTTAATTGTATTTTTTTATTAATTTTTTTGTACCTAATGGGCTGAGGCCTGCACCGAGATTGTATGTACATGCTCGTCGGGACAGCCACACAAAACGGTTTCGCAAAGAACACGGAGAGGGGGGGGGGGACTCCGGGTTCTGCCTGATCGCACATTTTGAGATGCTTAAGATTTTAAGATGTCGGTGATCATCTTCAATGATGATTTCTTAGCTGTTTCGTACCCTGCAGATAATTTGTTGTTGAAGGCTTGTTTATTTTCCTATGTTGAATGTTTATTTTAATTGCAGTGTGCACTACATTCCTTGAACTTTAGCTGTTGACCTCTGAAAGTTGAAACCCATAAGTTTTTCCTTGATTGTTTCACTTGAAATAATGGTTTGCAGCTAATTGTGGTTTTTAACGAAATTTAACGATTTACCGGAAATTTAACGAAAATTTTCCGTTAAAAAAATTCGTTAAAAATATTTAACGCACAGAATTTTATGTGCACCCCTGATCTATATGATAGGTATCATTAGTAAAAATAGGGGCCGAATTCATCAACGACAAACCCACGGGTATAGGGGGGTAGAGATACCCACGGTGGAGCCTGCGTCTCTGAGTCTTACCTTATCTCTATCTGACTCCTATCTTTTCTCTTGCCCTTATACCTCGCATACCCACGGGTTTAACTGTTGATGAATGGTAAAAAGTTGGTAAAAAGGTTGGTAAAAATGTTTGTTGTTAATATAATGTTTGTTGATGCAATGTTTAATGTTTATTGTTATTATAAATGATTTCACTTTGAAAATTATGAAAGAAACGACATTATTTATCGAAAACCCAGTATTATAGGATGGCGATCTCGCTGAGCTGCGTTGGTTCTCCACGGCTAAGAAGACGAAAAACCGTTGATAATGATGAAGTATGCTACTTCGATTAAAACACTGCCCCTCAATCAATTTTATTTTTCGCCTTAAAAATAGCCATCCATCACTTTGAAACTCGATATATTTTGAGGCGTTATCTGTCTGGCCCTCTTCGCTGCCATTCATAGAGGATAAAAGATAAAGAGCGGCAGTACTCAATCGCTTTTGGGATGCGCCACGCATTCTTCTTCAACCGGATATCGTTGAGGCGATTCGAATGGCCATACAAAGACTTGCGGAGACCAGCCGATGAACAAGTCAGCACTCTATCCTTCCCAGACAAGTCTGGTACCAATTCATCGACCCCGGAAGGATGGAAGGCGTGGTTGGCCTCGGCGGGAAACCCGAACCAGGAACCTGGTATCGGGTGCACGCGACAGCCTGCACCTCCTCCGACTGCGCCGCACGCGCCCACCATTCATATTAGTGGAAATTTTTCTAGAAATCACGAAAGGGGTTCAGCTTAGATACAGGTCTGTCTGTCTCGCTATAGGTGAAACTTAAGCTTCTGGACCTATAGAACTTGGATTTTTTCGAGTAGGTAACGTGGCATTCGTTGACAGAAGACTTCTAGCAGAAATCCGAACATAAGTAAGTTCGAACAGTTCACATGGAAAAGCGCTATCGTAGACGGAAAAGCGATTTTATTTCGTCATTCACCGAGGAAGTCTACAACAACGTTGGGCAGTCAGTTCAGAAGTAAGTTTCAAGTAGTCAGAAATCGCTTGAGGATTCGGTAAGAATTATCCGATTTTTGGCATGGGTTGTAGCTAAATTGCCTTCCATCTGGCTTCTTTCTCCATTTCAACCTCCATCTTAAGACTAAATACTGTCAGGGATCTACGTGAACAAGTCTCTGGCGCATTTTTTTGGTTCCTGAAGAGGCGCCACTGCCATTTTTTATTCCTGTTATTTTACTAGTTCTCTTTTCCTTATTTTCTTTTTCTGGACACTTCTTGTTTCTCCCCCCCCCCCCTCCTTTTCCTCGAATTTTAAGCACGTCTTCTTGACGTATTAAATAAAGAAATAGGTAAATAAATAAATAAATAAATAAATAAATAAATAAATAAATAAATAAATAAATAAATAAATAAATAGCAGTCAGCAATCATATAGCGCAATAAAAGACCAGATCGCGCCGTGCTCTCGAAAGGTTCGCCGCTATTTTTACCCGATTGTTAGCAAAAATGCTGCTTAAATAAAGCATCAAAGTGACGATATGTGTGTTCCTTACCAGGGGTGTGCGTAAATGAAATTTGAAATTTCGTAAATCGTAAATCGTAATTACGAAAAAACTGTCGTAAATCGTAAATCGTAAACCGTAAATCGTAAGAGTCACCTGATCTGTAGTGCAGTACAACTAAAATTCCAGAGGCTCTTTCTGCTAATTTTAATCAGATATGATTCAATATTTATTTAACTGTCGTGTTACTTTCAGCTTCATCTGAACAGTTTTCTTACCGAACTATTTTCCTCTTTCACGCGTACTCGCTAGTAAGACACTTTTCAAATTGAAGTTTACATGCTTCAAGAAAGTCGAGAAAACTGCTGATTCAAAAAAAAAACTTTAGCATATGCATGGTATTCCAACAAAAAGTCTGCATCGTTTGAATATTCATTAAATTCCTAGCTTGCTATCAATTTTTTAGCTTGCGTACATATTAATCCGGAGTTAAGCAGAAACAAAAAAACTTAAAATTAAAAAATCACCTCACTACTGACAACGCGGCGAAAACGAGGAACTGCGCACGTAGTAAACTGAGTCGTACGATGGGATTGAGCCTAGCTTTCTGATTGAATGCAAGGCGCAATCCCATCGTATGTCGCACCGAAAGATCTCCGCTTTTCAACATTTTGAAATAGGTCTTGAAACATTCCAATGGCAGGTGGATAAAGAACTTTTGGCGAAACAGTAGGATCAAATTTCTTGGACAACTTTGGTAATCCCTTCGAAATGGAAGGTAACTATAACTTTCTTGAGGCATCTTTATTTCATTTGATTCCATAGACGAGAAAAATTTGATAAAGAAGGTGTCTAGCTTGGTTTGAAGGTAATCCTATTTCAGTTTTAAGTTGGGAAGAATGCGGATGAAGTTGAAACAGGTTCAGTTTGAACTTGCATGAGTCCATTTTAAGAGCAGCAAGTGATAATGGTATATATAGACCGCTTCAGGAGGGTAGTTAGACAACCATTGCTTAAAGAGAGGGTACCAAGCAATAACTGCAGCGCGATACTCGAACTGAGAAGCTCTGTTAATTGTAGAGAGATTGCAAAGAAGACGTTTCTTAACTTTAAAAGTGCCGTCAAGTTCTGAACCATTGATCTACAATCTGAGCCATCGCTGTAAATTAAACCTACCTAGGCTTTCTACGCAAGGGTGCCTGTACTTCTCCGACTTTGAAACCTCAAAAATATGGCAAACTATTTAATAATTCTCTGCACACGCTCGGGCTACTCTTCGCCAGTTCTGTAACGAACGTTTGCTCTCCGAGAGTCTGCAACCCTCCTCCCCTAACGAATTAGATAGGATAGATGCAATAATCTCCACTGAAAAGGGACAACGAAAGTGACAGAGCCATTTCAACCCTTTCTTGAAATTTTCGCTTGGACCACACTTTGTAAACCAATTTGCTCTCCCATGAAGTGCAATGCAAACCGATAGAAACATCGGTGCCTTATCTTTTCCACATGGGTGAAGCAGCTTTCTAGACCCCGCTTCAAATCATGAATGATACTCGATCGCGGATTTGCGTCAATTCTACTAGGTAGGATTTACAAGAATCTATTATAAACAAATTGACTAGGCGTTGTTACCAAACAGAACGTGGAACAAAGGATACTCGTCTCCCTTCCTCTATAAAATGTCTCTCCTAGGCCGGGAATGGAACGACCTTTGTAGGAATGCAACGCACCTTGCTAGCTCTCTGCCGGAAACGGAGGAGGCCAGTATTCTAGTCAGGAAATTACTTTTATTGTTTACTGCACTTGTTTCTCCTCTAAACTATTCTGCTTCCAAGCGACAGCCCTCATAATGTTAGAGAAGTCGAAAAGTTATTATAGTTAAGCGGAGAGATAAGCCGGTCTAGAGAAGCCTGTGCATAGGACGGTGTCTTCTACCACAGTAACACATTAGAACATCAAATAACAATTCTGAATATAAGTGGGAATGAACCATAAGAGGAGGCCATTAAATTAGGCACATCTTTATAACCCAGTACACATAAATTTGGAAGCCAGTTGGTTGTTGATCAAAGTTCACATTTACGAAAATTTACGATTTACGACCCAAAATGTCGTAAATCGTAAATCGTAGAAAAATTCGCCAAAATAGCCGTAAATCGTAAAATCGTAAATCGTAAATCGTAATTACGCACACCCCTGTTCCTTACATTTGTTTTTGTTGTTTACCGATGTGAAACTCCATGCAAACAGAAGTTCTGCTATTTATTTATATATTTTTTCTCCACATGGATAACCACGCAAAAGAAAAACAAAGCAAATCTGTTTTCTAAACAAGTTAAAAGTCATTATAAACATACAAAACAAAATAAGCAACAAAAATAAAGCTAGTGAAAAGGAAAGCTAATAAACTGCATCCTGAAGATATCGGCCAAGAAGTTTTTTTTATATTGACTTATAGAGTTTGGTAAGATCAATCGAATAAAACTCGCGACGTCTTGGAAGGGGGCACGGCGTAATCTTTTTAGCACTCAAAAATCCCCGCCTTCATGCTCTTTAGAACAAGCCTTAACCATTATTGTCCTCAAAAAATAAAATTTAAAAAAAATTCAAACAACGTGTTCACTTATTGGGTAAAGGGTAAAGGATTAAGGATAAAGGACGGCGTTATTCAATCCCTTTTGGGATGCGCCATGCATTCCACTTCTACGGGATGTCGTGGAGGCGGTTTGAATGCGTATTTGGCCATAAAATGACTTGCGGTTGTCAGCCGATGAACAAGTGAGCGCTCTATCCTTCCCAGACAAGTCTTGTACCAACTCATCGATTCCGGAGGGTAGGAAGGCTTGTTTGGCCTGGGCGGAAAATCCGAACCAGGAACCTGGTATCGGGTGCAGACGACAGTTGGCGCCTCCTCCGACTGCGCTACACGCGCCCATCTATTGGATAGGTGGATTAAAACTTCAAAAATAGTTGGACTAAAATTTTTCTGAAACGTAAAACTATTCTAACCTTTTTGGAGAGGCTCTAGATTAATGCAGAAGAAGCTCATTTCCATTTGGAAGAGTTCGTTTTGATGTCAAAAGTCTTAATACTGGCTTAGAAGAGGCACTATTTTGTGGAGCACGTGTTAGGCGAAGTCGGAAGAGGTGCCGACTATCATGTGCACCCGATACCAAGTTCCTGTTTCGGATTCCCCCGACAGGCTAGCCAAGCCTTCAATCCCTCTACGGTCGGTAAAATTGTACCAGACTTGTCTGGGAAGGATAACCCGCTGACTTGTTCATCGGCTGGCCACCCCAGTCATTCTTTTGCCAAACTCGTAACGCGTTCAAATCGCCTCCACGACATCCAGCAGAAGTAGAATGCGTGGCGCAATCCAAAGATATTGAGAAACAAAGCTTCTGACCAGGGCACCACCCCTCCCAGGTCGAAAAATCGGCGAGCACTTTGCACCCCGAGTGCCGTCGCTGCGTTTTCCGCTCGCGGCGGCTGCGGCGACGGGCCGGGTGTGTGTGACATCTCGCCGACGATGTCTTACACAAATCAAGTGGCCGTCGCGGTAAATCATCGCCCTCCGTCACCCGGACGGAGCCGCCTAGCGCGTCGTGGTCTGTAAGCCGTCGTCGTGTCGTGCGCGATATTTGCTCAGAAAGCACAAGACATTCGGGAGTTACAGACAGCCGCGAGTGTGTGTACACAACGGCAAATTGATGTCGAAAATCTGTTAAGGCGGTGAATTTTCGCAGAGGAAAAATCGGACAGCAGAGTTTGGAGGAAATTCCTTTTAATTTCCGAAGCGGAGGCGGTACATTAACTACTTTGAGCCTTGACTTCTGCCATACCGTCTGTCCTCCACGCAGTGCATGTATTAGAAGCCGGAAGTATCCATAGCTTGGAAGCATATCTCGTAGTACTGGACGCGTGGAAGTGCAGTCAGAAGCGGTGCCGGCTATCGCGCTCCGATTCAAGGTTCCTGATTCGGATTTCGCGCCGAGGCCGCCAACCGTCGCTCCTCTGCCCTGTGATTGGCTGGATGCGCAGTTTCCCACGGTGGATTGCCCATCAGACGTTTCGACCAGCCATGGGAAAATGGTTGAGGTCAGCAGTCGATCGGCGCATGTTCAGCCGTACCGACTCTGCCACTCGACATCGATCGTCGCTGGGCTCCGGCGGCGATATTAGGGCCTGTTCATACTTCCATCGCCCTACATCCGACTTCTCGACGAATGCTTCTCGAACACATCGACTACCATCCAGCTGTTCGATCGAAAGCTTAAAATTCCTATCGGGAAAGGAGTACGGCAGGGAGACACGATTTCTCCCAAGCTATTCACAGCGGCACTCCAGGATGCCATGAAGGACTTGAACTGGGACGATAAAGGCTACCTTGTCGACGGTAAACGGATCAGCAACCTTCGCTTCGCCGACGATATTGTTCTCATCTCTACCAGCACGGCAGAAGTCGAGGAAATGCTGAACGAGTTCAATGTGACAGGTATGAAGATTGGATGGGACATGAATATGTCCGAAACGCAATCTATGGTCATTTATGGTCAACCAGTGGTGTAACACGGGACTCGTAAGGTTAAATGGAGTCGCTCTACAACAGGTCGACTCCTATGTCTATCTGGGAAGAGAGCTGAACATGGATAACGACCTCGCTCCTGAAATCGCCCGCAGGAGACGCGCAGCATGGGCAGCCTTCAGTTCGGTTCGCGAAGTCACCGATCAGGTCAAGGATCCCGGTCTCAGGGCCTCGATATTCAACGCCTCTGTATTGCCTGCGATGTGTTACGCGACTGAAACCTGGCCCGACAGCAAGACAATCGCCAGAGCGATTGCAAACTACGCATCGTGCACCGGAGAGATGTCTTCTAAGGACAAGCCTTCGTCAGCAATGGCAAGAAGGCCTACGAAGCTCGGAGCTACGGGAGAAGTCGCGTTTGGCAGACCCGCTGCAGTACATGAAGAAGTCCAAATATCGCTGGGCCGGACACCTGCTTCGACGAAAGGACGATAGATGGAGTCTCCGTGTCACAGAATCGCTCCCGAGAGACCATAAGGCCCCGTTTATACTTCGTCGCGGCGCGACGCGACGCCACGTATAATGGCCATATTGATTGTGCGACGCGATCGATCAATTTGGCCTCATTGCGTGGCCATCGCGTCGCGCCGCGACGAAGTATAAACGGGGCCTAAGAGACCACTGGGACGACCGCCAACGCGATGGGCAGACTCATTCTCCAGATCTTTCAGAGAGCGGAGTCTGCCTCACTGGATGCAAGCAGCCAGAGATCGAGCGGTCTGGAAGAGTTGTGGTCCCCGCTGAGAAGACCTCCAGCCGACAAAGGACCATCAAAGTATCAAAGTAAAGTAAGTATCTATTCATACTTCGCGACAAGAGCGACTTGTCGCCCGCGCAAAACATGCATATCGATTAAAACCGGGCGCGCGCCGCCGAAAAGTGTTCATACTCGAGCCGGTGTTGTTGCAGAGCCGCTCGTGTCGCTCTAATCGCCGCTGTCGCCTGTCATACTTCCGCACGCCGCGCACGCCACGCGCGCTGCGCTCTTGTCGCTGCTGTCGCGAAGTATGAACAGGTCCCTAGTCACTTTCTCATACATACTCCATATTGCCGGATGGCCATTCTGGACCCCGGTTCTACAATACGTCTTTACTGCTCACTACGAGTTAACAGCAACAGGAGAGGGGTCTAGTGAGCTCGGCGCTCACCCCCAAAGCCTCAGAGAATCCCCTTCTATACGGCCAAGGAGGATTTCTGTTCTTATTCTCTGATTTCATCCCACATGTGGCACATGCTGCTCAATACGTATCGTAATAAATCTCATGGAGCTGCCGTCTGTCCAGACGGAGGAGTTGGGTGAGTCCCTCATATGTTCCCCGGTTTCTGCGGGGACAGCAGAGGGGGGGGGGGGGCAGGCTTCATCGCGGTGTCCTGTGTGCATATCGTCTGGGTGCTAATTCGTGCACATGTCCCTTATCTCGTATGGGGTTCTAGGATTTAATTCCGTGGACGTTTGGGAAAGCAGGCAGTCAGATATGCAGGAGCGAACGAGAGACTACTCCGCAGTCCATCATTACGTTGAACAAGCAATGCTTCAACGACAAGGCTAGTTAGTGGGACTTCTTTTCTTCACGGGTGGGTACCACTACTACTCAGGCTAATCCACAGTTACGTGAGTGTACTGTTCCTACGTCAGCGACAACACAGCAGATGCATTCTTGCAGCTTGCTGGATGAGCCACATTCTAGAGTCATCTCCAAACAAAGCTTCTGTTCTGCAGCCGTCAAAAAGAACTGTAGATACTCACAATGAGGCTTTCAAAACGAGTAAAATGAGGTTCATTAAGATTTGAAAGTGTCTTCCTCTCTGTTGAAGTGGGGAAGGTGTCTTCAAATAGACGGAATCTCAGCTAAAACTGTAAATACTGCATGTTGCATTGTTCCTCTACCTGGATTAATAAAGAAAGTTTAGATTGGATGCGGATGGAAGACGAACGTTCATTATTCGAGCTTTTTTGAGATGCGTCATGGATTCTACTTCTACGGATGCAGATATCTACGTATATAAGTCCAGTTTACACTTGCGCCGCTGCGCGGCGCGACACGATGGTCGGGATAGATATCGACCGGGCGGCACGAAAAGTCGATATCGATGGCAGTCGTGGTGGCGCGCCGGGTGGCGACGTAAAGGCCGCCACAGACTTCTGCGGCGTCGCTGGGGCCGCTGGCCGGCCGGCGGCACCGGCGGCACCGGCGGCGTCGCTGGCGGAAATGACTTGAATCATTCCACCCGGCGGCGCTGCTCCAGCGTCTGTCTGTCTGCGCTCTGCCCTTTCGCGGCGGGATCCAGAGCGGAGGCGGTCGATGCGGGCGCGCGATCGTCATCGGGGCGCGTTATTGTTAAGCACCAGTAGGTTCCGACTAGAAACAGTACAGTACCTCGCCGTCACCGCTCCCACTGATGGTGAGTCAAGCCGCTGAGCGGCGCCGCTCAGCGGTTTCGCCGTTCGCCGTCGCCGCTCAGCGGCGCCGCAGAAGTCTGTGGGGGCCTTTAAACTCCAAATTCAGATTGCAGAATCGCAAATAACTTCAGATTTCCTTACCTACAAGATTCGCAAGCAGTTCAATTTGGTGCTTGGATCGTGCGAAGACCTGTAGAAGCAAGTGAACGGAAAAGTGGTATATGGATGTATGTCAATGGAAGCACAAGCAAGAAAACTAGGCCAAAATAATCGAAGAAAGCCACCAATATGTAACGTCTAATTTAGAGAGGGCCATCATCAACATTGTAGTGGCGGAAACAAGCTGCAAAACGCGAGTATACAAGCATACGGAGCAATGCTTGTAATTGTCGCCGTTGAAGAAAGGTCATGCGCAAGTCCTAAACGGAGAGATCGTCCGTGCTGATCAGTTCTGCACACAGAACTAGGCAAGGGAAAGCAGGTTTCAGGATGTGGCTTAAATAACTCACTCCTATTAAGACTAGCTACATCCTGCTGCCCTTCCTCATCTAATCTTGTCGGCCGGGACTTGGCGACGGAACAACTGAAGCCGCAAGTAATAGCACGAAATTAAGAAAACTGCAAATTTCTGAAGTTATTGGTGTGTGTGTCACGTGTCACGTGTCACGCATAAGTGACAGGTGTCACGTGTCACGCATAAGCGGCAAGTGTCACGTGTCACGCATAAGCACACGTCGCAAAGCGTCACACACACACGTCCGTGACACGTGATGGCGTTCGACCCACGGCACACTTAAGTATACCTGCGCGAGAATTCTAGACATGTTTATTTTGAAATTTTTATGCACTTTTTGTTTTATGACTTTTTGCTTTTAGCGCGCTCTTAGCTCTGCTTGTTCTATGTTGTGCTACTTTGATTTTTCTAGAAACGCTCGCTTGTCCTTTTATAAGCACATCCTGCCCCTTCTAACGCGCATTGCAGCGTTTTTCTCACTCCGAAACGTTCCGATGGATGTTCCTCAACCACCGTCGGTTGAAGCACTTCGAGTTCCGGGGCTAGAGGAGGCGAGACTAGAACGAAGAGAGCAGTCACAGCCATGGCAGACCATTTTGCCTGGGCTTCACATGTTCCAATATCTTCATATCCCTGCAACCGCAGCAGCATATGTTCCGCATCTGAACAGTTCCAGATTCCCCCCAACGGTCGTCAAGTGTTTTCTTAACCCCATTCCGTGTCCTTTCACCGGAGCGGGAGGGTGCGTGGGCTCGGCGCCGTCGTCGTCGGTGCGACCAGCGGAGTCGAACAGTTGCACTTCGATTAGTCAGTTCTAGTCTCGCCTCCTCTAGCCGGGCCGGCCGGCCGGCACACGGCCGAAAGTACGTCGGCGGTCATCCATTGACGGCGATAGCGGTGCCGACACAGACAACTGCACCGATCTCTTATCGTTAGCATCTGAACACCTGATGCTAAAGGTCACTTTTTTGAGCCATCTTTATTGGACACATCTGAAGGGTAGGTGGGGTTGCAACAGCGTAGCAGATGACTAGTTCCTCGAAAAAATAGCGAGAATTTGGTGGAGTCGAGAGTTGGAGGGTGGCTCCGGTGAAGTGGACGTTCGGAGTGAACCATTTAATCGGTAATATGTGTGGATTACTTGAGATCGAGGCAAGGAGATCAGCAACACTAACCTGAGGTCCATTTCTAGCAGTTCACCTCAATCACCATCAGCATCACAAGCTGTTGCTCTTTTCTAGCCACTTGGTCGGTAGTCGTTATGGTAGCTCCTTCTACGTCCTTCTACCCTGTTAGGTGAAACACAAGCACCTCTTAGGATCGTCATGTGCCTGACTTCGACGTCAGAAATGTAACAGGTATTAGGCCCCAGATGAAGTTCTTTATACCACCGTCATCGCTGTGGAAGTGGAGGAATGGACCTGGCAAAGGAATACTGTATCGCAGAAGCTACTAATAGCCCTCTAGAACAATGCGAAGTCTAGAAGGTCTGGGAGAATGTGACAGTGAAGACCGACGACTGGCAACTGCACCATCTACGCTTTTCCGAGCATTAGCTCACGGTAAGCAAAGAGAATGCTGGTCGACATCGGCTGCTCGGATGAAAACGTCACCTGAGCTACCAGAAGATTTTTGGAGAACATCAGACCGACGGGGCATGGCAGACCGGCCAAAAGGGCTGCTGGCTGTGACATGCGTTTGTTTCTATTCAGAGTTCTTGGTTCGGATTTCACTCCGAGGCCAGCCAAACCCTCCATCTCTTCGGGGACGGTGCATTTATATCAGACATGTCCGGGAACGGACGCTGAATCACTGACTTGTCTATGATCTGGTCAGCTGCCAGAAGTAGAGTGCGTGGCGCAATCCACAAAGGGATTGATTAACGACGAACCCGAACGCCCATCAACCATAATAAACCAGAACGCGAATGTCCTGATCATCACATGTGGTGCTCTTCGGATTCTTCAGCGAGACGGAGCCACTGGGCTACTCTGGCACGCGATAGGCAGGGATGTTGACGGTCCTGACGAGCACTTAATAGCGAGTTAAACGGCGGGCAAAGGGATGCAGAAGAATTCAAGTCCCATCTGGGACCAAAGTCTATTAATAAAGATAAAGGGCAAAGCACCATGTTAACAAGTCATCGACTGGGATGCGCCACGCATTCTACTTCTACGGGATATCGTGGAGACAATGTGAACGTGTATTTGGCCCATACAATGACTTGTGGTGGCCAGACGATGGACATGTCAGTGTTTCATTCCTCTCAAATACCAGTTCATCGATGGAAGGCTAAGTCAGTCTGGAAGGTGTGACCCGAACCAAGAACTGTAGATTTAGAGTGGGATCTGCAGCCGGCGCCTCATTCCACTGCGCTACCACAAGCACTTCTCATCGATACTCTCCAATATTTAAATAATTCTAAATATTGTTTTAAATTTTGGGTCCCTGTCGCGGAAGTGGGGTGGAAAGACACCAGCCAATCATTGCGCATCGAATGGGTGTCTATTCGTTCGGAGGGGCCATCTGGGGTGCCTTGATTGGTTGACGCGTTTTCGGTCGATGCTCCGATTGGTTATGGTTGGATGGCGCCTTTCCACCTCCAAATGCTGTCCATATTCGCGACATGTACCAATTTTTGTAAAAACTGTTTGTGCTCGTTCCATAGTTAAACATTCAGATTCTCGATGAGCCTCCTGGCCATCAGCTTCTCCCAGCTTGACGCTCGCTCCACCAAATTCCCGTCCAACAGGCTTGACTCCGATTCACACGGCTATATATCATTCAGGCGCCGGCATTAGCAGCGACCATCTGAGCAATCAGCTGTCGGACTGATATGATCGACCGTCAACAATGGCACTCAGCTGTGAACCATATGGCGGCGCATCATTGCATACTCTCGGAGGGAATGTTCGAGGCTGTCTGAAGGCGTCATCGGCATGTGGAAACATTCAGCGGCGTTTGCACTTCTTTGAGGAGCTGGACATGCGGGGGCATATCTACAGTCTCCTTGGATGGGCTACATATACCATTTTCAGGGCAAATTCGACACTTTTCTAATCAAATTGGACACCGTTCCAAGCAGACTCGACGCTTCTGAATTCGAGCTGAATTTTCAGCAACCAAAAAGAGCTTCTTCCAAACGAAAAACAGAAGCCCTCTAAGACTATGGAAGAAATTTGGCATGATTTTTTAATTTTTTTTTATTCACCCGCCCCAATAAGTGAGCATTTTGTTTGAAATTTTATATGTGTTCTTACATTCAACAAAATTAGCGAACGTCCTCAACTCCAGTGCCAAAAGTAGCACCTCAAAAACGTGCCCGTATTTCCAGTCACCCTGTATATATTATATTTCTTCTTGTTATAATTTGTTTTTTTAATCTATATTCCATTCTTACTACATTCTTCTTCTTACATATTAGTTTATAAAATATTCTTCTATTCTTTTAATTCTTCTATATCTTGAAAATAAATATTTAAAACTTGTGTAAAGTGCAAGGAAGTGGCGCGATTTTTTTTGGTACAAAAATAGAGATCGCGCCGTGTATTCGACCCTATCCTCGCGATATTTGGCTGAATGATAAGGTGAATTCTGACTATTTGATACGACGACGTGAAGATATGCATGTTTTATATAACAATTTTTTTAATATAACTGTTGAGCGTCTCCACCTGTGCTACTTCACACAAACAGAATTTTTGCTATCAATCAAATAAAAATCGCGCGGATCTAGTTGAATGCACGGCGCGATCCATCCATTTAACAAGGTAAATGGTTTGATTGATGACTTTTTATGCATTGAAACAAAATTTAACTTAGTATTTTTTCTCAAAGAACAAATTTTTTTATAAAATTTCAAACAGTGTTTTAAATAATTTTTGTTTAATTGTAATTATTAATGATTATTTTTTTTGTCCAAAACGGTTGATGACTTTCTAAGTATTAAAACAAAATTTAGTTTAGTATTTTCCTCAAAGAATTTTTTAAAATAAAATTTCAAACAGTGTTTTAATTAATTTTTATTTAATTGTAAATATTATTAATTATTTTTTGTCTAAGAAAAATTCAGCTCTATTTTATAATATTTTGGAGTTTTTTAATTCACCCGACCACACGTCCTAGTGAACGCGCTGTTTGAAATTCTCTAAGACTCTCACGCTTTAAGAAAAAATAACGACTTAAGTGGCAATTTTTGGCACAAAAATAGAGATCGCGCCGTGCATTTCGATAATACCGTAGCGATGTTTATTTGATTGATAATGTAAATGCTAACTATGCTGACTATGTGAGGATATTCGTTTTTTATAGCTGTTCTTGTTGTAGCGTCTCCATCTATGCCACTTTACGCAAGCGGAATTTTTGCAACCAATCGAATAAAAATTGCGCCGATCCGGTCGAATGCATGGCGCGACCTCTCCACTTAACAAGCTATATGCCTTTCTGCACATTAGTATTTTTTAAGAATGAAAAACTATTTTTGCTGAATAATAAATAAATAAATATTATAGCTCTTATTGTTATTTTTTTTTTGAATTTTCTACCCTTTCTACGTTAGCATTATGTTTTGTTTAGTTGCTTTATGTAACGCTCTCTGTACTGTACTGAAACAAATTAAATAATAATAAATAAATAAATAAATAAATTAAATAATAAGTAAATAAATAAATAAATAAACTTTTAATAGAATTTCAAACAGAGGGTTCACTTATTGAGGAAAGTGAATCAAAAATTTTCAACGAAAGTTACACTAATTTTTATTTAGTCAAAAATTGTTCTAGCTTTCTCTGAGAGTTTCTACTTCAACACCGCGAAAGTTCGCTGTGAATTTCGGATTATGTTCACCTTGATTTCAGAAGCAGAAGGTCAGAAGCATCAACTTTGCTTAGAAGAGTGTCCTGTTTGATTTAAAAAGTGTCGAATTTGGCTTAAAAATAAGGTTTCAAAGCCTCGTCTTGGCACAATTTTGACGACAATAGCAATAGCTGTCCAATTTGACTTGAAAAGTGGTCAATTTGACGTGAAATCTAGCTACTTCAACTTCATTCTGAATTCTCAGATAACAGTTCGAACAAAGATGGGCTAATAAAGGCTTAAAAAACGCAAGCAGTCTCCTTTGCGACTGAAGAAGTCGTCGTTGCACAGGAATTCCGGATGGAGACAAAACATTGTTCTTAAAGAATCAAATAATTTTATCCAATAACATACTTAATCTTGAAAAAGACCAAAAACAGCTTCACTAGGGAACTATTTATCAGGCAATGCGGGTTTGATTACCATGTCATTCCCAATAACGAAGTAAGAAACAGGGAAGAAGACGAAGAACATACGACTTCGTCAAAATTCTCCAAGGTTTCTGTAGACTTGATAAACGTGACTTCTTCATGGTGAGACCATCTATAACCCGAGGTGGAGGATATAAATTATCATTAAGATTTTGTAGCATTATACTATTTAATGGAACATGTCGCGAATGTGGGCAGCATTGGAGTGTGGGAACGCGCCAGACAATCAGGTCGCCTCGAATAAGCGTATCATTCTGAGAAGTGTATGTACAGTTTGCACCATGATTGGCTGGCGTATGTTCGGTCGGTGCATTCATTAACGTCCATGTCGCAAATGTGAGCAGCATTGGGAGATGGGAACGATGCCCTAGTCAATCAGAACCAACCAGAGCATCGACCGAACATACGCCAGCCAATCATGGTGCCGACTGTACACTTCTTCTCTGAATGGTACGCCTATTCGATGCTGCTTGGCGCGTTCTCACTTTGCAATGCTGCCCACATTCGCGACATGTACCATTGAATACCACAAGATGTACAGTCGGCACCATGACTGGCTGGCGTATGTTCGGTTGGTTGGTTCAGTAAATAGGTCCATGTCGCGAATGAGAGCAGCACTGGGAGACGGGAACGATGCCATAGTCAATCATAGCCAACCCGGGCAACGACCGAACATACGTCAGTCAATCATAGCCAACCAGGGCACCAGCCGAACATACACTAGCCAATCATGGTGCCGACTGTATACTTCTTCTCTAAATGGTACGCCTATTCAATGCTGTTTGACGCGTTCTCACTTTGCAATGCTGCTCACATTCGCGACATGTACCATTGAATACCACAAGATGTACAGTCCGCACCATGATTGGCTAGCGTATGTTCCGTCGGTGCACGTAGTAAGTAAATAGGTCGATGTCGCGAATGTGAGCAGCATTGGGAGATGGGAACGATGCCCCTGTCAATCATAACCAACCAGGGCACCGACCGAGCATACGTCAGCCAATCATAACCAGTCTGGGCACCGACCGAACATAACCGACCGAACAACGCCAGCCAATCATGGTGCCGACTGTATACTTCTTCTCTAAATGGTACGCCTATTCGATGCTGTTTGGCGCGTTCTCACTTTGCAATGCAGCTCACATTCGCGACATGTACCATTGAATACCACAAAATGTACAGTCCGCACCATGATTGGCTGGCGTATGTTTGGTCGGTGCATTCAGTAAGTAGGTCATGTCGTGAATATGAGCAGCGCTGGGGAACGATGCCCTAGTCAATCACAACCAACCAGGGCAACGACCGATCATAACCGACCGAACATACGCCAGCCAACCATGGAGCCGACTGTACACTTCTTCTCTGAATGGTACGCCTATTCGATGCTTGTTGATTGTCGGGAGCGTTCCTACTTTGCAATGCTGCCCACATTCGCGACATGTACCATTAAACACCACAAAGTCTATAACTCGGCATATTTTTTGTTAATGGATAAGGTTTGGATTATATGAAACTTGAAAAAAGCACAGTTATACCACATTTCATAATAAAGCCATTTATTTAGAAAGCAAATGGATTTATAAATTATTTATTCATTTATTTACTCAAAAAATTAAAAATCCGCCTGGATTAGCTGGTGAATGTTCTTCTGCTTTTTTCATTATGTGGCGCATCGTATGACGTATTCAATAAATAAATAAATAAATCTAGGACACGACGAGATCTTGGGGCAGAGCTCCACTTGGTTATTGTTTTTTTCTTCTACAAATATTTCGGGATGTGTTTTATTGTAAATTTTTTCTCGTTATCCTATTTTCGCTTCTACTGCTAGCCAGAATAACCTTGGAATTCGTTCTATAGAGATTCTGACGGCATTAGCCGTAGCCGATAACCAGGAGGAGCTGGAGGAGAAGGTGCAGCTGTGGCAGAGAGCCCTCGCAGACAACGGCCTACGGCTGAACGTGAAGAAGACGGAGTTCATCAGCTCTGAGCAGTGCACTGGATCGATCCTAGACTGCCAAGGGGAAACGATCGAGAAGGTGGAAGAATTCCGTTACCTCGGAAGTGGCCTATCCGAGGAAGGAAGTGTGGACCAGGCGGTCAGGGGACGGATAAACGCAGCCTGGCTCAAGTGGAGGGACTCCACAGGGATCCACTGCGACCGTAGATGCTCCAGGACGCTCAAGCGGCAAGCTCTATAGAACAGTAGTGAGGCCTGCCCTCCTCTACCGCAGTGAATGCTGGGCCCTGGGTAAGGAGCAGGAGCGGCAACTGCACGCGGCGGAGATGAGGATACTAAGGTGGGCATGTGGATGGACCCGTCGGGACAGGGTGCGAAACGAGGATGTTAGGGCAGTTATGAGGACAGCCCCGATCCAGCTGAAGATGAGAGAGCAGCGCCTGAGGTGGTACGACCACGTCCTCAGAAGACCAGAGGATCACCCCACAAGGTTGGCCCTAGATTTCGAGGCACCCGGAAAGCGTCCGAGAGGAGCCCCAAGGAAAAGATGGAAGGACGTCATCAAGAGAGATCTCGCCGAAGTCGGCGCCACGGCAGATGACGCCCTTGATAGGATGAGGTGGCGACAGATCACAAGAACAGCGGACCCTGCGACTGCGCGGGACTAAACGCTTAGGAGGAGAAGAAGAAGAAGAAGAAGAAGAAGAAGAAGAAGAAGAAGAAGAAGAAGAAGAAGAAGAAGAAGAGATTCTGACGGCATTATTCTTCACATGGCTTTAAGAGAAAGTGAATTCTCAGCTCTAGATAAATAAAGTCTTATTTATTTAATGATTTAAGTTCCCGACTCATCTGCCAAGGAAATTAACCACAAACTAGCACAGTGGGATTTCTACAAGCCCCAGATGCTTGGTCTGAAGCTGGCGCTAGTCACATGCCCGAGAAGCCTCCTCGACTGCACGACTACCACGTCACCCCGACCACTGAGCCTTCGGAGGTTTCCAAACAAATCGATAACCGCCGTGAATACATTCATTTGAAATCAATAGCATCCGCAGTATCGTATACGATTAGCCACTGATCTGAATACGTGACGAATACGACAGTGATCCCCCGCGGAATTCACAATGCAGAGCAAGGAATGTGAAGTAGGCCGATGACTGGCGAGTTCGGTGAAAAATGTTCTGTGCAAGGCACTGGGTTCGAAATTGGCGTAAAGTAGAAATCGAGAAAACCAAAAGGATCTATCCTATTGGGCGAGGAGAGTACTACCCTCTGGTGTTTGACAATGGCAGCAAATCCGATAGCAAACTAGCGTTCAAAGACGACATCGTGAACAGACCTACGAGTGGATCTTATTTTCTTACAATTTCCAAGGCGGAACAGAGATGCTCCTCCGACCAGGATAGACCCAAAATAAATAAACAATAAACAAACATCAGACAGGCAGAAAGAATAGATGTATAAGAACAAACACTGTAGACGATCTTTGGCCAGCTAGAGGCTACTGGGTGAAACGGGGAACTTGACAGAACCGCAAAAAATCTGAGACAAATTCATTGATTCTGTAAAGTACCAAAACAGTAAAAAAATAATATAAAAATAAACAGTTATTTGTTAACATAGAACACTTATCGAGCTTCTTCTTCTTCTCCTGAGCGTTTATTCCCGCGCAGTCCCCCGAATAGACCCCCATTCGATGCGGCAAAAACAGTTTTAATCTTCAAAAAAGGTCAGCAGGAGGATATCAACAACTACCGACCCATCAGTCTTCTCTCGGTTGTGTACAAGATCTTCACCAAGATACTGCTTAACCGCATGGAGCGTTGCTTGGATGAGTATCAGCCAGTGGAGCAAGCAGGGTTTCGCAATGATTTCTCCTGCATGGACCATGTTCAGACTGTCTCACAGCTCATCGAGAGGAGCCGCGAATACCACCTCCCACTTGTCCTTGTCTTCGTGGATTACCGGAAAGCGTTCGACTCCGTGGAAATCAACGCCGTTTTGAACGCACTTGTGCACGCTGGTATACCATCGCCCTACATCCGACTTCTCGACGAATGCTTCTCGAACACATCGACTACTATCCAGCTGTTCGATCGAAAGCTTAAAATTCCTATCGGGAAAGGAGTACGGAAGGGAGACACGATTTCTCCCAAGCTATTCACAGCGGCACTCCAGGATGCCATGAAGGACTTGAACTGGGACGATAAAGGCTACCTTGTCGACGGTAAACGAATCAGCAACCTTCGCTTCGCCGACGATATTGTTCTCATATCTACCAGCACGGCAGAAGTCGAGGAAATGCTGAACGAGCTCAATGTGGCAGGTATGAAGATTGGATTGGACATGAATATGTCCAAAACGCACTTTATGATCAACCAGTGGTGTGACACGGGACTCGTAAGGTTAAATGGAGTCGCTCTACAACAAGTCGACTCCTACGTCTATCTGGGAAGAGAGCTGAACATGGATAACGACCTCGCTCCTGAAATCGCCCGCAGGAGACGCGCAGCATGGGCAGCCTTCAGTTCGGTTCGCGAAGTCACCGATCAGGTCAAGGATCCCGGTCTCAGGGCCTCGATATTCAACGCCTCTGTACTGCCTGCGATGTGTTACGCGACGGAAACCTGGCCCGACAACAAGACAATCGCCAGAGCGATGCAAACTACGCATCGTGCACTGGAGAGATGTCTTCTAAGGACAAGCCTTCGTCAGCAATGGCAAGAAGGCCTACGAAGCTCGGAGCTACGGGAGAAGTCGCAATTAGCAGACCCGCTGCAGTACATGAAGAAGTCCAAATATCGCTGGGCCGGACACCTGCTTCGACGAAAGGACGACAGATGGAGTCTCCGTGTCAGAGAATGGCTCCCGAGAGACCATAAGAGACCACTGGGACGACCGCCAACGCGATGGGCAGACTCATTCTCAAGATCTTTCAGTGAGCGGAGTCTGCCTCACTGGATGCAAGCAGCCAGAGATCGAGCGGTCTGGAAGAGTTGTGGTCCCCGCTGAGAAGACCTCCAGCCGACAAAGGACCATCAAAGTATCAAAGTAAGTAAAGTATTTAGAATTAAATATTGAAGAGTATCGATGAGGTGCTTGTGGGCTAGCGCAGTGCAATGAGGCGCCGGCTGCCGCTCCCACTCCGAATCTGGAGTTCTTGGTTCGGGTCACACATCTCCCGGACTGACCTAGCTTTTCATCGGTGAATTGGGGCTTTCCCATTTCTCATTCTATCTAACGTTCTATAAAATTGGATGTTTGTTGTGAAAAAAACACAGAAAAAATGAAAATTATAAAAATAGAAAAAGCATGCAAACAAAGATTTCGAAGCTTCATAAATTAAATTTCTTAAAAATCTATAAAAGCGTTAGTATGAGCTGAAAATTCACGCTATTTTATAAGAAGCTTCGGTTCACATGCAAATATCTGCGAAAAAAAACACACTAAAATTTTTACATTGTACAAATAAACTAAAAAAGTAAATAATCAAATTAAGTTAGGTAAATATATTAGGTTGGCCCGTAAATTTTCGCAAAAAATACATTTAAAACTACAAGGATGCAGGATGCAAACTAGCTAAAAATAATATAAACATCAAGTATTAAAAAATAACTGAATAAATTAAAAAATTAATAAGTAAATTTATTAGTGAGCCAAAAATAATTTGAACATGAGCGCTTAATCATAAAAGGAACAATGTTATATATTTTAATTTTTCAGTAATAACAAAAAATAATTGTACTATTAATAAATGAAAACGTAATTAAAGTAGGGCGCGTGTAGTGCAGTCAGGGGAGGCGCGACTGTCGCGTGCACCCGATACCAGGTTCCTGGTTCGGATTTTCCGCCCAGGCCAACCAAGCCTTCTCTTCCTCCGGGGTCAGTGAATTGGTACCAGACTTGTCTGGGAAGGATAGTGTGCTGACTTGTTCATCGGCTGGCCACCTCAAGTCATAGTATGGCCACATACGCATTCAAATCGCCTCCACGATATCCTGTAGAAATAGAATGCGTGGCGCATCCCAAAGGAGATTGAATAACGCCGTTCTTTATCCCTTATCCTTTTAGTTAAAGTATAAGATCTATCCGAGTCTGCAGCCACCCTTATCGTGCCATTTTGTTCAGCCCTACGAGGGTATGGAGGATGGTGTCTCTTCACTATGTTTGACTGAAAACGGCGGAAAGATTGAAACTAAACTCTCCAACAAAGTCAATAGAAACTGCTGTAGGACTTTTTGCCAGTTTGCCAGAAGATAAAGGTGACACTGTTTGTGTCTTTCCACTTATTTTGAGATGAACCCCTCCAAATAGGACAGAGATGATGTTTCCAGGCCGTATCACCCTCCACCCTGTAGTCAGATTCCTTAACCTCGATGTGGAAAGGTGAAGAAGTCATGTTCTTGGGTAGTTACCCAAGAAGATCGTCGAGTATCCTCCAAGTAGCAGCATGCCCGGGATGGGGTGTATAAGGTACACCACATCGTGGGTATGTTTCTTCCTTTACCCTGGTTCTAACCGTCGATGAAATCAGATCCTAAACAAGCGCAACAGCTTCATTCTATAGGCTACCAATCAGCCCTCTTGGCATAGAAGGAAGAGGTTAATGAGGCGAAAGGTCTTGTGCACCCTCCCGACTGGGTAACATCGATAAAAATATATTTATATTTGAATATTCAAGAAAAATCACGAAAAAACAAGGAAAGACGTGCTCAGCTGGAGAAGCTCACCGACGGACATCGGCGGCTGGCGATTCTGCTGCTGAGCGGTGGTGGCCGACGATGGCGGCGGTGCACCACACATGGTGTTGGGACGTTGCTGTACGGCTGCAGCAGCCGCAGCGGCCGCAGCCGCCGCGGCGGCAGCCCCCAGTTGGCCCATGGGGCCGAAGTCGTTCGTATCGAATGCGTTAAGCATGGTGCGGATGGAGAGAGTAGGTATGGGTGGATGTGTGTGGGTGTTGGTGTGGATAATGCAGGCTGGTCGAGTCGGAGACGGGGTTCGTGGGTTGAGTAGTGGAGGAGGAGGTCTGGTCGTTCGGTGTGGGTCTGGGGACAGGGGCAAGTTGCCTGCGTTGAGCGGATGGACCGCGGGGGGCGTGGCGGGGGCAAACACTCGTCGTCGTCGCTACAGCGGCGGCGGCAGCAGCAGCGCCCGACGCGACCGACGACTGAACGAACGACGAACGCTGCCCGTGTCGCTCGCTCGCTTCGCTTCGCTTTACAACGTCCACGACGACCACGACGTCGGTCGGTCGGCGACGACGCACGTCGGACGACGAGCAGCACCGTGGCCAGAGCGCTCACTGCTCTAAGCCTGCTGCTGACCACGCCGGCGACGACGGCGCCGGCGCTGGCGGCTGGCTGGACGACGGACGAACCGAGCGACGGACCGACGACTGACTATGCTAATCGCCCGCGCATGGTGACGATGCCGTCGACATACAGCGCGCGGCGCGGCGTTGCCTGGTTTCCCCTTCCTTGTCGGCGAAAGAACCACAGTCGTCATTCCTGGTGCCGGCTGATTCACCGATGACGACATCGGCGCTCCAGAACCGTTGGCGAGACCCTTCTGATCGATCTGATTTTTTAGTCCCCTTGCCTAGCCATGCTATGCCTTTCCTGCATGGCAGGAAGAACGTTCGAGAAGCCAGTGGAGTTCCAGAACAATCCCTCGCCAACAGGACTCTCAGATCGTCCGGAGCTGTCCAAATAATCCACAAGGTTTCTGTAAATAAAAACATCATTCTAATAGCGTTCCCATCGACGTCTACCTTTGTCGATCACCCATTTGTTTCAATGAGCGCGTGGTGGCGCAGTCGGAAGTGACTGTTGTCGCCTACACCCCAAATTGAGGTCCTCGGTTCGAGTTTGCAGCCCAGGCAAATAAATTCAGGTCCACTACCCTCATAAAAACCTTAGTTCAGCACTCCTCCCGTGGCAGCAAGGGGTGGCGTAAGGCTAAAGGATAAAGGATAATGGACGGCGTTACTCAATCCCTCTTGGGATGCGCCACGCATTCTACATCTACGGGATGTCGTGGAGGCGACCTGAATGCGTATTTGGCCACACAATGACATAGGGTGGCCATCCGATGAACAAGTCTGTGCTCTATCCTTCCTAGACAAGTCTGCTACCAATTCACCGACCCCGGAGGGATGGAAGGCTTGGTTGGGCTGGGCGGGAAATCCGAACCAGGAACATGGTATCAGGTGCAGGCGATAGCCGGCGCCTCCTCCGACTGCGCTACACGCGCCCGGAGGAAGCGACGGCGTAAGGCTAGCAGGAAAGAATAGAAGAAGGCTAGGAAAGAGTGCAAAAAAGACGAAAACCTACTAAAACCAATGTAGAAGTTGAAAAAAACGCGAAAAACTGAAGTTTGACAGTCAGGAAAATTGCTCGCCATGACACAAGCGCTTCTGTTTTTTTTTAAATAAAAATTGAACTTGTTCTAAAAAAATTATTCTTTAAGTATTTCTTTTATGAACGTAATTAGGTTGACTGATTCATTAAATTCATTATACTATTACTAGTCTTTATATTCGTTAAACCACAACTTTTAGAAAATTGATTTTCGTCCATAAATGTACTTAATAATACCAATTATGACTGGACTATACCCATTCTTTAAAAGTATACTTTTAGTTCAACAATTTTAGTCTGAAATAAATGAATTTTGAACAAGAGGAGGAATTCAAAGAGTTTTTGTTAAAATAAAAAGCACTATTTCAAATTTACGTCAATCACTTTCAGTGCAATATCCTAATAACTACAGTTAAATTCGGCTGAATTTGTTTTCTCAAAGTCAAGACATCCCTGTGGAATGAAAAATTGCCTCTTGAACAAAATTGTCTTGAAAGGATAGTAAAGTCACTTGTCTTATGGATGGCCGCCGCACGTTTTTGTAAAGCCATTCAAATTACCTCCACGACATCCTGTAGAAGTAGAATGTGTGGCGTATCCCTTTAAAGAGTGCCTAACACCATCCATTATCCTTTAGCTGAGGTATTTCCATGCTCCCATGTTTCTAGCGGGCGCGTGTAGCGCAGTCGGAGAAGGCGCGACTGTCGCGTGCACCCGACAGCAGGTTCCTAGTTGGGATTTCCCGCCTAGGCCAAGCAAGCCTTCCATCCCTCCGGGGTCGGTGAATTGGTACCAGGCTTGTCTGGGAAGGATAGAGTGATGGCTTGTTCATCGGCTGGCCGCCGCAAGTCATTGTATGGCCAAATACGCATTCAAATCGCCTCCACGACATACCATAGAAGTAGAATGCGTGGCGGATCCCAAAAGAGATTGAATAACGCCGTCCTTTATCCTTTATACTAAAAAAGGTGATTCGGAACGCGAGATGAACGAAGCCTTCATAATAACCCCTTAGCTAAACAACTTCACGAAAATCTGTGCCATTGTCAATCGAGCAGACATCACCGCTCCCTAAATGGATGCATGGCGCAATCTTTTCACACGCCAAAAACTTTGGTTCTTAAGTTTTTTTCTACATTTTAAAGCACCCTTCTAGTCAAACAACTAATAAATTTAAGAACGCTCAAACAGTGCATAAATTTGTGAACACCCTGAAATTTTTTTAAGAAATGGTAAAACAATATGCCTGAATCCTCACCTTCTCTCCCCCCCCCCCCCGCCGCCCCCGCCCCTGCTGTGGTGAATGCTAGCACATTTTCTGTTCGGAGTTGGCTCGAAAATCGAAAAAAAAGACGTCGATTAAGAGCATCAGCACTTGAACCCGTTTCTCGTTTACTCTTTGAGCATCGAACGTTTGCTTCAGCGGGCTGGATAAAAACCGAGAGAAAGAACAACCCGTCTACACTAGCCGGGTAGCCGCGCTAGAATCTGATCTTTAATCTTATTCTGTTGGAGAACTCATGCACGAACTTACCATTTCATCAAGAAATCTTCTTGATTACCAGGTAAAAATAAAGAATAAAAGACGGTGCTAATCAGTCCTTTGGGACTGAGTAATGCCGTCCTTTAGGCCAGTGTTATTATACTCCCGCGGGAGCATCCGCGGAAAGGCGGGAATAGCGTCGAGATCCCTCCGCTGGCCAATCGCCGCGCCCCGCCACGCCCATCGTCCGCGGATGTTCCGCGGATGCTCCCGCGCGAGTATAACACTGGCCTTACCCTTTATCATAAAGCTATCAAAGAGAGCATGGCGCAAGGAAAAAGCTACAGATGGACCACGAAAATTCAGATGACAATCTACATAAATGACCTACGTTTCCTAATAATGCTGATCTTAAACTGGTCGACTAAGGGAAAGGCTTAGAGAAACTGACTTCTTGTTTCTAGTATAAATAAAATAAAGAGAAGCATGAAGACAATAATTAATTCGAGATATTAGTATTAGGGGGGGGGGGGGGGCAAAAGTAATGAGACACCCCATGCCGTGTCCATATATCTCGTGGCTGGAGTCTGGATTCGTACTTGTTGTATTTGTATGTTTGTATGCTACTTACTGAAGCCCATCTGAGAAGTTACCACTTCCCCCCTTTCCAGAAGCATGCCAAAAACCCCAGCCTGTCTCATGCCGAAACCCCAGTCTGACGAGTCGACCTGTGTCGCGCAAATCTCCCCCAATTCCCACCCCCGAGCAGCCTGGGCTCAATATTCACGCAGGATGAGAAGTACGTCTTCTACCTTAACCCTGCCAAGCAGCGAGTCTGTGTGAGGCCTGGTGAATTGTTACCGACCTTCGTTCGGCGAGATGCTCACGGCGAGAAGCATCTTTGGAGCTTTTGGGTCTGCGCCCATGGATCGGTTTACCGGAGGCTGTTTCCCAAGTGCACCGCGATGAACTCCAAGGCCATGGTGAACGAAATAGAGGAGATGGGCCGGCGACTCGCTCTTATTCATTCGCAGCGCTTCAAGAAGGTTCTCCTCTTCGACAACGCCGCACCCCATCGGGAACAAGTAACCACGGATAAGCTTGGTCAGCTGGGCTACGTTCACATGCCTCACCCACCGTATTCGCTGGACATCTCTCCATGCGACTACCACTACTACTTGAGCCTACAGGTCTTCCTAGTCGGAAGAGACACAAGAACCCAAGCAGTCCTTGACAAACATATCGAGTAGTTGATCAACACCAGGCTCAAGCAGTTCTGGAAAGATGGGATCAGGAAGTTGGCTGAGCGATGGCAGCAAGGTCCTTGCCCTTAATGGCAAATACACTCCTCAGCATCGTTGAGTTGTAATTGAGTTATAAGGTGATAAAGATTTTTTTCATTTTGTCTCATTACTTTTGCCCCCCCCCTAATATCACATAACTAGTTTTTAAAGAAAATATTAATTAACGTAAGAATTCATCAAGAAATCCTATATTTCGCTGTCCAAACTTCGTCACCCAAGCGGTTTCTCATCTCTTCACTTTCGATGTTTTCCTAAAAAGCAGAACGTCTAAACGTTTGACGCCATTTGTTATGAAACGGCGTCATCGATTCTCGCACTGATAAAGGCGCTGACACACACACAAACACACAGAAGCCGTTACCACCACACGTTGCTGGAATTTTTGACGTGCAAATAATGGCAAATTTGAACAAATTTGGATGAATAGTAGTGGCACAAACGCATCAAGGCTTTACAAACAAGTGGAGATGTAATGGCAACGTGATCCGTGCCTTGGAATGCGCCACGCATCCTAATTCTACTCGATGTCATATAAGCAAGTTTCGTCCGTATTTATTAAGGGGGGGGGGGAGCAAAAGTAATGAGACAAATTCAACACATTTCTTAATCTCTTTATAACTCAACTACAACTCAACGGTGCTGAGGAATGTATTTGCCATTAAGGGCAAGGACCTTGCTGCCATCGCTCAGCCAACTTCCTGATCCCATCCTTCCAGAACTGCTTAGGCCTGGTGCTGATCCACTGCTCGTCATGGTTGTCGAGAACGGCTTGGGTTCTTGTGTCCCTTCCGACTAGGAAGTCCTATAGGCTCAGGAAGTAGTGGTAGTCGCATGGAGAGATGTCCGGCGAATACGGTGGGTGAGGCATGTGAACGTAGCCCAGCTGCGCGAGCTTATCCGTGGTCACTTCTGCCTGATGGGGTGCGGCGTTGTCGAAGAGGAGGACCTTCTAGAAGCGCTGAGACCGAATAAGTGCGAGTCGCCGGTCCATCTCTTCTATTTCGTTCACCATGGCCTTGGAGTCCATCGCCGGCTTTTGGTAAACAGCTTGCAGTATAGCGGTCCATGGCCGCAGACTCAAAAGCTCAGAAGGTGCTTCTCGTCGTGAACTCCCCGCCGTACGAAGGTCGGTAACAGGTCACCAGGCTTCACCCAGACTCGCTACTTGGCAGGGTTAAGGTAGAAGACGTGCTTCTCATCTTGCGTAACTATTGAGTCCAGGCTGCTCGGGGTTGGGAATTAAGCGAGATTTGCGCGACACAGGTCGACTCGTGGCGAGTTTCGACCGGGGTTTCGTTGTTTCTGAAAAGGTAACTTCTCAGGTGGCCTTCAGTAAGTAGCAAACAAACATACAAATACGAGAAGCACAAAACCGGACCACAGTCACGAGATATATGGGCGCAAAATAGAGAGTCTCATTACAATTGCCCCCCCCCCCCCCTCCGCTATAAAAGCACAAACAACACCTTGTGGTGTTTCATCCCTCCCGGAGAACTAGCAAATCGTCAGCTTCGAAGAGATCACAAATTTTGTTCACCAGGGCGGCTCCCCATCCTCGAATTGATTCGGAGTACATCGACATTTCAAGTGCCATTGGTAATTCAAAAATTACAATTCAAAATTACATACAAATACTAAAAATCAAAAATTACAAACAAGTACAAATTACAGTTAAAATTGCATTGATAATCTTTTTATATAATAATATATAATACAATACTAAATATATATAATTTTCATATAATTAAAACGGATATTCAACAGTCTGACAAAGGACGGCGTTACTCAATCCCTTTTGGGATGCGCCACGCATTCTACTTGTACAGGATGTCGTGGAGGCGATTTGAATGCGTATTTGGCCATACAATGACTTGCGGTGGCCAGCTGATGAACAAATCAGCGCTCTACCCTTCCCAGACAAGCCTGGTACCCAACCCCGGAGGGTTAGAAGGCTTGGTTGGCCTGGGCGGGAGATCCGAACCAGGAACCTGGTATCGGGTGCACGCGGCAGTCGCCGCCTCCTCCGACTGCGCTGCACGCGACCAGGGCGAAGAGCACTCTGTTGCTTGCATTCCGAATCGAGATTCCCGGTCCGGGCCCCGCCCAGTCCAACCAAGCTTTCCATCTCTACGGGATCGGCAAATTGATACCGGACTTGTCTGGGAAGAATAAAAGGCGGATTGGTTCATCGGCTGTCCATCGCAAGTTGACGTATGGCCAGATTCGTATTCAAATCACCTCTACGATATCCAGAAGTAGAATGCGTGGCGCATCCCCCAGTAACACCGACCACAATGCCTCACCTTCCCTAACAAAATCTCAGTGTATTTTTTTAAAAGAAAAGGTCTTCGTCAACGTTCGAAGATCACAGACATGTGGCATAGGCAAGTCGTTGAGAATTAGGTGGGCCGGTCACGTAATGCCTTTTGTAGGCACCCGCTGAAAGATTGACTGTATAACCCGGGATATCAAAGCAACACCAGAACGTTCGCTCTAGGTGCTCTTGAACGAGACTTATTCCCAGGGCCACTTTGGCACGTGACAAGAATGGTGGAAACCATACGGACTCCCGGTCTGGTAATTCAACGACGGGTCAACAAGTGACACAAGAGATTTTTTATTCAAAAATCGCTATAAAATGCAATGAATGTAGTGGTTAATGCGCTGTTTTTCACGCCCGACCTTCACAGGGATAGTGCAGCGCAGTAGAGAGAAGACGGCGAGATGAAGTGGTTCAGAGTCGATTTCAGGCTCCATTTGAGCCTCAGCCAAAAACCCTTCTTGTCGCTCGATCAAACGGCGCCGCTGGTGTAATGGCGTAGAGCATTCCTGCCCGGTCAGCAGGTGGTGCGAGTTCGAATCCGGCCCGGTGCTAGAGTTTTGTTCACAACAATACATCATTGTTGCGATCAAAAGTCTAGCATCCCTCCTTCCTTTCATTCAACGTTGGGGAAAATTTCCCAAAACCGTTTAGGGTGGATCCAATACATAGACTGCTCCTGCACCTGGCTAGCCCAAGTCATTCTATCAGGAGAAAGCGCATCCAAAGGGCCTCTACGGCCTTCATGTAGAATGCGTGGTGCCTAACCAGAGATTGATCGATACCAACCTCTATTCCTAATGCTTTGTGGTCTATTTGGGCCCCAAAGTCAATCCAAAAGCTACGCAGAGTGCTCGTAGCGCAGAATTTAGGTCCTTAGTCAGGCATGAGTCATACGCGCATTGTGATGGCGTCAAAAACGAGCGCATTTTTCGCATTCTTCGAAATGAAGTGCTCAATGGTGCAGAAGCAGTTCCGTCGTCTTATCGGATTCGAATTCCATCGGGAATAATGGAGCGATAGATGCGGCGCCGTCTTCTTCACAAGGATTCTAAAGCATCACGATATTACCTTCAATAGCCTTTGACTACACATTCGTAGCAGTAATTGCCACCCGGAGTGAACATTGTCGAAAAAAGTGGAACAGGTTCTTGACAATGCTCCCGTCTTCTTTTGCCTCTCTGCACTATAATTTTCCTAACAACATCTTCGAGCGTTCCGGTAGGGTCTACCTGGGCACATTTCCGCAGGTTACCTCTGTAGGATATGATCGAGGCAGTTTCAACACGTATTTTACATCCACCTGTGACTACCAGTCGGTAAGGCCTATGTTATACTCTCGCGGGAGCATCCGCAGGACGTCCGCGGACGGAAGGTGCGCCGCGGACGGTCGTCATCGTCCCGGGGCGGCTAGCGTCGCATTGCAGCGCGTTTTTGGCGTCGGAATCCGCGGGAGGCAGGCGTGGCGAGACGCGGCGATTGGGCAGCTCAGGGATCCCGGCGCGATTCCCGCCCGTTCGCGGATGCTCCCGCGGAAGTATAACATAGGCCTAAATAGGTACGGCTAGTGCTATTTGGAACTTAAATCCTACATCCGTTGTGAAATCTGCCCACTGTTCACCATCCCAAGGGTTTCTACTTCGCCGCCGAGCAACGCGACGCCACGTATTGTGGCCACATTGATCGAGCGACGCGATCGATCAATTTGGCCACTATACGCGCCGTCGCGCCGCACTGTCACAGCAGTATGAATGTGCCTTAAGATGTCTAAGGTCTTCAACCAAAGAGTTAAACGCATCTAGTGGTTTTCCTAGAGCACCAGTAGTGTCGTGCGTGGGATACATTTGCGGTCATCCTCCCGAGGCCACGTGTCGAGACACAACCGTAGTCCAGGAGTTAATTGAGCGCTGCTCTAGAGTTACCTGTCACGACTTCAGAAAGTAAGCCTGAACCACGACTCACGCCAATGCGAATGTATTTTAGCATCTCCTGGATGTCCGCGCCGGCCCCGACATCCCTCGCCCATCTACACATCATTCGTGTGGTACAACTGAACCAACCGGCTCATGTAGCCTTTGCCATCTGATCTCAATAAACCTTCTCCCAGCCTTGAGATATGAGACACTGTGCATTAGACAACCCGTATTCATATCAAAACTCCATACAGACAATATCAATCAATATCAGTATCAATAAGATGAGCACAGCATCCAACGAGTTACGGCTGAGCGCCGCCAGGTCACCTGCGGGCGCAAGCCACAAGGCCTGTCCTGCTCCTATCCTGGAGCTCACGAAGGAGGCGGCCTGCCCTGACAATGCGGCTACTTCCGTCCTTGCGGTCCTGCGCTGCTGTCACGGTCAATTCGATGTTCTGCGCTGCTGATGAAGTCGGAGTCCCGATGATGTGGAAGTGCGCTGCTGACGACAATGATGCTGACTGTTGCGCGCGGGAAGGAGTTTATACTGCGTCACGGCACGTGCGCGCGACCGTATGCCCTTCGCCTCAAGACCTGGGAGCCGCGACGCTATATGTCCTTGAAGAGTTCTGGCGAACGTCACGACAACTAGAGATGACTAGATAAAGAAAGTGAAGGCTCCAGTCACTAAATCTCAGAATAGTTCCTTTTTCTTGGCGCATAGAAATTTCGGGTAATTAAAAAGGCTACTGAAAGGTAATCTGGAGCTCCCAATACTGCCTGATAAAGCCGTTCAACAAGCTTCTCGTTCACCGCCAAATGTTGAATTGTGTTGAATTTGATGGCGCCCACTGTTTGAATATGTTGATAGATGTGCTCCAATTGCTTACCCTGCACCCTTTAAGGTCATTGTCTCCAATGATGCCAGCATTGGGAGCAAGGAGTGCGCCAGCCAACCACGACCAAGTAGTGCATCTAATAAACACATGCCAGCGAACAAAGGGATTGACAGTTCTCGTGCACTAGCCTTATTAGCGATTCTTACAACATGTCGTTTAAAGGATAGGGAGAACACATATGAACGTAGATATCAACGTCGAGCCTTCACAGCTCGAACCTGTTTAGAAGTCTACATATCTTGGAAGTACCGCGTCATGCGAGGCAATGTGGAATCAAAAATACTCGCGAGGGTTGTTAAGGCGGAATCTGTGTTTCGAAAGCTTGGAGCTTATCATCCATCGTGCTGAACATGAAGCTGCGGCTTTACTACTCACTTGTCGTCCCTGTTGTTGCCTACGCGAGTGAAACATGGGCGATGTCTGTGAAGTGCACCAAGAAGCTAAACGCCTTCCACCAGAGATGTCTTCGATGGGTGTTGAAAGTACGATATACCGTGTGCCTAACAGCGAAGTCCTAAACTGGAACGGTTCGAATAGTCTCTTTACATTAACCGCAAAAAGACGTCTACGCACTGCAGGGCACGTACCACGAATGCCTGAGCACAAATTTCCTCAAGTGGTCATGGGTCGGATTCCTGAAGGTGGTAGCAGAGCCCGTGGTCGTCCGAGAAACACATGGAGGCGAACATTCGAAAAGGACCTTCAACTACTAAATATTTCCAGAGACGAAGGTGAAGAACTAGCACAAAACAGGCATCGGTGGAGAATTCTCGTTCGCTCGAGATGCCCAACAGCATGGGAGGATCTAGGTCTAGGTAAGTGCTTAAAACTGAGTTTTTTTAGAGATTAGAATAGCCAGATCACAGACTTTGAAAACAACTTTAAAAGGAGCTCCATTTAGCCTGTAGACACAACTCAGTGTGTAGAGCAAAGACGAACCACACGCTAAGTAAAGTACCTTACTTTTATCGTTGACCATCGAAAGATCCCATTTTGTAGACCAACGGGTTAGCTGCAACGCATCACAATCAGGACTTGACTCTTAATAGAGTTTCACATTATTTCTTCACTAGGCAAGCTTCCGGTAAATAAAGACGAACTATGGGTCCGCTAAACAGACCGGGCCAACGTTTCCAAACAGCCGACATATCAAAGCCATAACTTTATACTGCACAAAAAACCCAACAACGTAACCATAAACAATCATGAATCATCTCATAGGAACAGCGATTTGTAAACACAATAGGTACTCCTTAAAACATCACCAATTAACAAGTATAGAACGAGAATAAATAGAACAACAAACGGTGTAGTGACACCTCTCGCGTCACAGAAGCATCCTCTCTACAAACCAGCAGCATTCGTTGAGTCGTATACGCAAAAGCTTTTAGAATAACTATCTGAGAAAAGTCGCCAGACTAAGCGATAGTCGCTTGTGCGAACTTCTTTGCCAGCTCGACCGCCTCTTCTAACCGATCAACGTTCTCGCCCGTTGCCTAGAGAAACATAACGGTTGAACAACTATGCTTACGATTAGTTGCCTTCAGGGAACACAGAAAATATGCTCAATGTGGGTTCCGCGCTATTTGAATGGAAAACTTTAGCTGAATTTGAGGGAGCTTTCAAAAATTATTGGTAAGTAATTGGAACAAAAGGGATAAAGTCGAACCACACAGGTCGAAACTAAGCTTATAAACCTCTGATGGGGAACATCTGAGACAAAACAGTCGCTAAGGGCTTACCTGAGCATTTGCATCCTTGCCGCCTCCACGACCACCAAGAACGGTGCACACCTCGTTCACCCATTGACTGGCCTTGAGTCCTCCACCAACCAGTGACTAAAGCATAGTGTTTTAAGCGTAGTTTACACTCAGAGGCTTTTCCGCACGCAAACACATATAGTGGCCAAACTGACTAATCGTGTTGCTTGTCGTTGGAGTATAAACGGGACTCAATACGTCTCATATGATGGAATTTAGGGTTAATATAATTGGCTAATCATGCCACAGAATGATTGAGCGCAATTAGCACTGCGCTTTAAAATTGAAGCACCGCGCCGCGGTAGAAGTATAAAATGCCCTTGATGCCTATATGTGCCGAACATGGTTAACAGATGTTGTCGTGACTTCCGTGCGACTGTGCGGTCGTCGCGGGGGTCAACAGGTCAAAACGCGTCGAAGCCTGCGCCAACGCGTCACCCGCGCAGGGAAGCTTCTGGAAACGGCTAGAGACGCAGGGGGAGCGTGCCCCTGAGCACTCTAACCGAGCTACCAGTCAGTCGCCGGCTCGCCGCTCCCGCTGAGCGGTCGTCTCCTGGTCTCCGCCGTCTGCCAACGTCTGCCGTCGTCGAGGAGAGCTCGCCTTAGCCCGAGGTCACCGGAACCGTCCAACTTAGGACGACGAAGAGCTGCCATCGTCTTGGAGTGTCCGCCAGTCAACATGCTCGACTCTTCCAGCCTTCGTCGCCTCGTCTACCGTCCGTGACCCACAGGTAACGCGTTGTTAACGCACCGCCCAACGCTTCATCAGCGCACGCGACATGCAGTCGATAGCGCGAACTTTCACCGACTACTACTCGCTTAGGAGATCCATTTAGCAAATTTGGTCTGCATATTTATAATCAGCGTTTCAAACTCTTTCACACTACATAGGTCTCTGTCCGAGGCTTCACGGGGAAATGAAGGCATTTCCTTGTTAGTACAGCCAGCATGAAATCAACTGTATATCAGCGGTTGTATATCAGCGGTATCAGCGGTCTTCCATTTATGTTCCGTTTTTTATTTACTTTGTGCCTAGAATGACTGAAAAGTCAGGGTTGAGGCGCTGCTTTAACGAGTGGATAGTACTATTCATTCGGATCCTTGAATGTCTTTCAGGACTTTGAAGACGACGAACAGTACAAAACGTTAGCTCAGGAAACTGGTCTATCTATTAACCTCATTCGGAACACAAGCATTCAACAAATGAGTAAAATTCCAAGGCTTTACGAAGTCAGAGCTCGTTTGACGCTAAGAGTCCGTATTTTTTTACCACAAAAGATTTTTTGTCCTTCTCTGAACAATCACTCACCTTATCAACCTTCGCTAGTACAAGGACTTTGCCGCTGTCTTCATTGACGGAGAAGCCCATGACAGCCTTCGTTGTCTTCAACAGCTTCAAAGCGTTATCAAGGGCCTGAAATTGGATTTATGGTTAGAAATTCGGAGGAGAATACTACACAATCTTCGGTAAAAACCAAATCTATTGATCATCACCTTGCTAGTGGCTCCAGCAGAGAATACATGAACGACGATGTCTTGATTACCATTTTGGGCTAGTTCCTTTGCTTCAGAAAGCACCTGAAACGATCCTTTCATGACAGTTGCGCATAAAGTTAAATACCAAGAATACATATAAACACTTTTTATACACAAACATATAAAAATAGGACTTTACGAGTCAGTCGGGTGTTTTTCAGTCTCTCTGAATACTCTTTTTCAGATCTCTACAAAAGACCCATGTCGGGCAACACTCCTACCTTCTCAGCAATAGCAGCATCGGCCTGCTTCTTGTAGCCATCGAGGGTTCTCTGGGCTGCTTTGCACTGCTCTCGAATCGCATCTTTTCGCCAGTATTGAAGCTGTGCAGCGTTGACTTCCTAAATGTCAGGGCAATGCGTTAGGACGAGCCTCATTGTCAGTAACCGGACAAAAGCAATGATTCTCACATCGATCAGCTCCTGTATCCGCTTCGATGCCGCCTTGAATCTCTCGGAATCCATGGCTATATCCTTACTATTGGCTACTTCATCGGATATAGCCTGAAGTTCAGAACATTTCTAGTAAAAAGCACTTGTAAATAACGCTTTCAAACCCAACCTGTGCCCTTGCTTCCAGTCTCTCCGCTCTATGAATGGCCCTCTCGGCCTCTGGTCCCGTCAGCGCTACGATACGACGGATTCCTTTGGCAATTGCCTCTTCAGAAGAGATCACTAGATGACCGATGTGGCCAACGTTGTGAAGATGACTGCAAGCCCATTTGAAGACGATAGACCGACATGGAACTACTAGTCGAGAGCACTCACGTTCCGCCACAAAACTCCACTGTCGTTTTCAGACCAGCTCCACTCTTAGGATCGGCTAGAAGCTCATCGACCGGCACTCCTACGCACACCACTCTCACCGGATCTGGGTAGTTCTGCAAACGCATGCAATGGTTGATGGTAGCGGCTTTCCAGGAAGTGAACGTACCTCATCAAACATCGCCCTTAGGCCGCTGATCTCACGAGCTTGAGCTAGAGAGGCCTCCTTGGCGTACACGGGCTGGCGGGTGTCTATGATGGACTGCACGATCTCTTCCGCCTCTTTCACCTGAATTTCTGCGACAATAGAAACAAGGACAGCAAACTAGGAATAATAAAGAATAAGGGACGTGTGGTAGCGCAGTCGGAGGACGTGCCGGCTGCCGCGTGCATCCAATTCCAGGTTCAGGGTTCGGATTTCCCGCCCAGTCCAACCAAGCCTTCCATCCCTCAGGAGTTGCATAACTGCTACAGCCTTGTCTGAGAGGAATAGAACACTGACTTGTTCCCAAGTGCGACACTCAATGAACCTTGACATGGAGCTTGTTAAGATGTAAGGTAGCGTCTAGCTTTGGTCAAGATTGTTATGCACCCTTATTCCGGCTTACTTTCCGGCGTTGTTACCTTCTTGAGAGCCGGGAAAAATCGAATTACATTTAGGATACTATCCTCCAAACGCCATCTCATTTTATAGAGTACATCCAGAAAGCGAAAGAACTTAACACGGCACCTATAGCCATGACATGGATGACCTCAGAGCAGAAAGTCCTCCACCATCAACCGTAGCTGGATGATTATCATTTTTCTTTTCATTCATTTATTCTTCTCACATCCAGCTGCGGTTGACGGCGGACGAATAGCTGCTCTGAGGTCATCCATTTCATGGCTTGTCGTGCCGTTTTAGGTTCTTTCGCTTTCAGGATGCACTCTACAAAACGAAATGGCCCTTGGGTGACATTCTCCCAAATGTAATTCGATTTTTCACTGCTCTAAAGAAGGCGACAACACCAAAAAGTGAGCCGGAGTAAAGATGCATAACAATCTTGTGCAAAACTGAACACTATCATACATCTTAACTGACTTGTTCATCATCAATTTGGCCACCGCAAGTCATTGCATTGGCCAAATACGCATTCACATTGCCTCCACGACATCCCGTAGAAGTAGAATGCGTAGCGGATCCCAAGAAGGGATTGATCAACGCCGTCTGTTGTACTTTAGAAAAGGAGCGAGGAACGCTCCAATCAATCTCCACCTGAGATGCGCCACGTATTCCACTCATACCAAGGGCCGGATTCATCAACGACTTATGTAACTTTAACGGAGAATTGTAAGCGAGAGGCTCAGATAACGCGGCTTCACCATATCGCTTGATAAGCCGCGTTATCCTAGCTTTTCGCTTACAATTCTCTGTTAAAGTTACGTAAGTTGTTGATGAATTTGGCCCTAGTATGTCGAGGAGGTAATTTGAATGCGTATTTAGTCAGTACAACGGCTTTCGAAGGTCAGCCAAGGGACACGTCAGAGTGTAGCACATCCTTTCCAGATATGTCTGCTACCACTTCACCGAACCCGGCGGGATATAAAGCGTGGTTGGCCTGGGCGGGAAATCCGAATCAAGAACCTTGACTCGTACTGCACGCGACATCCGTCGCCTTCTCCAAATGGTATCAAACGATCAATCGTCTTAGGGATGAGCCATGCATTCTATTTGCACAGGTTCCGCTTATGCAGTAACTTTTGCTGCTCAACTCAGCATTTCACCCTTTCCGTTCCAGAAAAGGCATCAGGATTTTCCACATCTGTCGATGTTCGGGATTAAGAGACGTTGTCACCGCTTCGGTCAAATCGACGAAAATTAGGTGGACCGATCACGTGAGCAATGCAGCAATGAAGTATACGACACCAGCGGGACGACAGTAGTAACATGCTGGATTGTAACAGGAAGTAACATGCTGGCCCCTGGTGTTCTGTTGACATGGAATGTCAACAGAACACCAGGGGCCGGATTCATCAAAGTTACTGCAGTAATTTTAACGGAGAATTGTAAGCGAGAAGCTCAGATAACGCGGCTTCACCTTATCGCTTGATAAGCCACGTTATCTGAGCTCTTTGGTTGCAACTCTCCGTTAAACTTACTGCAGTAACTTTGGTGAATCCGGCCCCAGGTTCATTCATCGCTCACCAAACACTATTGGAAATACAATTTTTACGTCGAATTGGACACTTTTCAAGCCCAATTGGACACTTTTCAAATCAAATTGGACACTCTTCTAAGCTAGCTTTAAGACTTTTGAAATCAAAGCGAATTCTTCCAGATGACCTTCGGGCAGGATAAACTGCAGACTCTTCAAGAGGGTAAGAATAATTTTTTGTTCAAGAAAAATTTGTAAATTTAGTTCACCTGCCCGAAAAGTGTAAAAATTTGATAAAATTCTCATCTTTCGGAAAAAAATAAATTAAAAATTGTCTTAAAGCCCAGCAAAGAAGCAAACATATAATATAGTGCATTAAAGATCAAATCGCGCCATGCACTCGATAAGCTCGTCGAGATTTTTATTTGATTATTTGTGTAAATGCTGTTCACATGAAACAACAAGGTATGTGCGTTCTGAGCAATTGTACTTGTTTCATTGTTTACTGTTTTTTGAGGAAAATTTCTAATATTTTCCTAAAAAAAATTTTATAAAATTATTAGGTTGTCCCATAAGTCCCCGCCGTTTTTTTTTTCAACGATTCAGTTGCGGATTTCGCCGGCGGCCTCTTGCATAGCGCTATAAAGATTTCGAAAGAGAATTATTTGCTCTATCAGAACATGTATTGCATTTCATTTTTCATCCTGAATTTGCCAATTTTTAGGTCGTTAAATGAAAATTGAAAAAGTGGCCATCTGCGCAGGGTCGCTTAGGTTTGGAATTTTTTGCGCAGCTTTTCATAGCATGTGGAAGCCAATCTTCTGTACTACTAGAATACGTGTTGACGCTGGTTGCTGATTTGTCCTTTACTGATTTTAGGCCATCAAATTGGGACGTCCGAAGGAGAAGATTTATTTTTACCGACAGCTCCTACTCTGTGGTAGGACTTTTTTGCTCGGTGTTATATGTCGGTCGAAAGGGAATGTCTTGCTCTATAAGAATTTGTGTTGCGTTTGTTGGCTCATGGTGATTTCTGTCGAATATCAACAAAATTCCAAAAGAGGAAAATCATCTTCACCAACAACTCCTTCTTGTTCGACAGAAATCAGCACGAGCCAATAAACGCGACAGGAAATCTTATAGAGCAAGAATTCCCTCTCGAACGACATATAACAGCGAGCAAAAAAGCCCTAAAATAGAGCAGGAGCTGTCGGTAACAATAAATCTTCTCCTTCTGACGTCCCAATTTGAATGCCTAAAAATCAATAAAGGACAAATGAGCAAATAGGACCAACAAGCATCCTTGTAGTACAGAACATTGTCTTCCAAATGCTATGAAAAACTGCGCAAAAACGGAGAGAGCAAGTGCGCAGATGGCCACTTTTCACTTCTCACTTTAACAACCTAAAAATTGACAAAATTCAGGAAGAAAAAAGAAATGCAATACATGCTCTGATAGAGCAAATCATTCTCTTTCGAAAGCTGTATAGCGCTATCCAAGAGACCACCGGCGAAATCCACAATGAATCGTTGAAAAAAAAAACGGCGGAAACTTATGGGACAACCTAATATTACACTTATTGGGGTAGTTGAACTAAAAAAATTCGAAGGAAGTCAAATCAAATTTTCCTTCAACAAAAAAATTATTCAAACCATCTTATTGAGTCTGTAGTTCAACCTGTTTGAAGGTTCTTTCAATTTGGAACCGTTCGCTTTGATTTCAAAAGTCTTGGGCGAGCTCAGGAGAGTTTCTAGTTTATAGGTCAAGTGTCCAATTTGATTTCAAAAGTGTCCAAATCGACGTGAAAATGGTACATATGCCGGAAACTAACGGTGCGGCGCTGTCCGCTTTCCACGAATAAAAAGAAATCGAACTGGGCCACTCTGGCACGCAACAGGAACGGATGGAGACAGTGCTGGCACGCTAGAGCAACTCCTCAACTGTTAAGCAAGTGATAAAAATTATAATTTCTGCCAATTATTCATCGAGCGCGAAGAGAGGCCAATACTTGGCTGGTCTCGCACTCCCCCTCCCTCCCTCCCCCCCCCCCCCGACTAGGAATGTGGCGAGTATTCAAGTAGCGCTAACCTGCTTCACAGTCATCGCCTGCTTGTTGGTGAAATCGAATCGAAGCCTGTCTGGCGCCACGAGGGAGCCTTTCTGGTCCGAATCCGTCAGCACACATCGAAGAGCGTGGTTGAGCACATGGGTACCGGTGTGGTTCTTCATGATAAGAGCTCTTCGATCCTAAACATGACGACTTCACTCCTCAACAAACAGGCGACTGAAGGAATTCCTCAACTCACCTCGTCGAAGTTCTGGACCACGGTGTCTCCAACAGAAAGTTTTCCATTGGTCGATCCGACGAGGACAATGTAGCCTCCGCGAACTTGACAGTTGGTGACGACGAATTCTGTCTCCTAAACCCCTACCTCATCCGAGCAGTATCGAAGCCAGTAAGCACTTTCAGGACCCACCTGATCATCTGCCTTACAAAGAACTCCCGTGTCGTAGATCTGCCCTCCTTGCTCGGCGTAGAAATTCGTTTTATCCAGCAGCACTGCACCTTCTACACCAGATTCTACAGAATCGACGAATTTGCCATCGCTGCGAATCGCCAGCACCTTCCCGGTACACGACGAGAAGGCTGAAAACGCAAGAGTACAGCGCATTCAGAGACAATTCCAGTCTAGACCGGGTCTCACTGTATTTTGCTGTGCCATCCACAGCTCCATCGGCATGATAGTTGTACTTGAACGAGTCATCCGTGGTGGGTATTCCTCGCTTCTGGAGTTCCGCCAAAGCATGCACGTCAAGATCCAAAGTGTCGCGGAACTTTCCTGTCCCAGCTGCTGACAGCTCCTATAGACGATATTCAATCAATAAATCGATACTTTGTTTACTGAATCGATATTGCTTAATTCCACGTGCAGCGTGTAACGCACCGCTCTAACTAGGCAAGGGTTTCGACCTCCCATAGAACTTCAAAACGAGACCGGGATCATTAGGAAGAGCTCCGAACGCCGATTACGAAAGTGGGTGTCAAATTGCAGAATGAAATTCCTGAGCGAGTTATGGCCTGCCGAAGTCGGGTGGCTTCACCACAGGCTGGCCGAGGTAGGCCACAGCTGGCGTGAGAGTAGTGGATCATGAGGGGCCCGTAAGAAAGAGCCCCAGAAGCGGCGATGGCACAGGGGTAGTGCTCCTGCTCATCAGGTGAGACGTCGTTGGTTCGGTTCCCATTGGTGCTGGATCTTTTGCAAATCATAATTTATCTTCGAAATGACCTTTTTTCTCAATTATGATGCGTGTCTGATTAAATAGTCGGGAAAATTATCATACAAAACATGTTTGTAAAAATGCTTGAGGGCAAATAACTGCTATGGTGATATGTTGATCTACTGCACTTTTGATTGATGTGGAAGGATTTCTCAATACATTCTATATCATATATTGCATTATTGCATTGAAACCAGAGCAGTTTTATGCCTTCAAGCATTTTTACAAACATGTATGATAGTTTTCTCGGCCATTTAATCAGACACCTGTCATAATTCAGAATAAAGGCCATTTCGAAGACAAATAGTTATGAATTGCAAAAGAAACGGCAGCAATGGGAACCGAACCAACGACGTCTCACCTGACGAACAGGAGCACTACTCCTGCGCCATCGCCGCTTCTGAGGGCCCTTTCTAACGGAGTCCTGGTGATTCACCACTTTCACGCCAGCTGTAGCCTCACGGCCAGCCCGTAGTGAAGCCACCCGATTTCGACAGGCCATAACTCGCTCAGGAGTTTCATTTTGCAACTTTGACACCGACCTTCGTAATCAGCATTCCGAGTTCTTCTTAGCGATCCTGATATCAATATGAGGTTCCATGGGAGGTCGAAACCTTCCCTAGCAAATATTAGACTGCAACGGAACAATGACTAAACGAACCACAGCCTTCTTCCTGCACTCTTCAAAGGCGGTTTGATCGACAGACAGTCCCTTCTCTTCAGCCATTAGCTGCGTCAAATCAGCTGGGAATCCGTAGGTGTCGTAGAGACGCCAAGCTACATCACCTGTAAAAGTCTGCATCAGTAAAGGCTTCATTAGCCGCCAAAGCCGAGAACACCGTTGAAAAGTTGTCCTTGAAGGATCAAACTCCACAAAGGCCGTACTTTTAAAGAGTCCACCATACACTCAGGATGCAGGTTTGGTAACTTACACCACTGTATAAACGCTGGTAATGTCATCTTATAATGCCTTGAAAATTTAATTTTTGCCAAGAACATACTAAAAAGGAAAGGTTCCCGACTTATGGTGAGCTTTTGACAAGATGTAGCACCGTATGAGCGGAGTCCAGGGGCCAGATTCATCATCGATTTACAGAGATTTAACGGACAAATTACAGCCGAAATTCCTGAGAATGTCAACATTTCACCATATCGCCTGCTGACAAGCCGCGTTAATCCACGTTTTTCAGGAATTTCCGCTGTAATTTCTCCGTTAAATCTCTGTAATTTGTTGATGAATCCGACCTCAGAATTACCGTTAGTTTTTGCTGGACGTTTATTTTTCAACGGTCGTAAAAAGGGGTGTAAAAACGTGTGCGCAACAATCAACCTCTATGACACCCCTCTAAATGTGCCTCGGTGGCGCAGTCAGTAGGAATGCCGCCTTATAGGAGCACACGGCGGGTTTTTGAGTTCGTCTCCTCGTACTGTCAATATTTTTGCACATATTAGTTTGTCTTTATTACGCTTTCTCATGATCATAGGAGTCAATTTTGGACCACCAATGCTTACAACAAACTAAGGCTGACTGTTTGCGCTTCATATGTGCTAGTTTTTCAACGATGCGTATGTGCACTACTACCATCTCATACCATATCATCAGTGATCGCTGAAAACTAGCACATATGAAAGCGCAAATAGACAGCCTTGGTTTGTTGTATGCAATGATGGTCTAGAACTGACTCCTGTTATCACGAGAAAGCGTAATAACAACAAACTAGTATGTGCAAAAATGTTAGCAATACGCGGACTTGAACTCAAAATTCCGCAGGGATGCTCCTATGAGGGGCACTCCTACGGACTGCGCTACCAAGGCACATCAAGCAAGATGTCGATGGATGTTGCGCACACGTTTTCACTTCTCTTTTTCAAGTCTTAAAAAACGCTCAGAAAAAAAACGCTCAAAAACTAGCTGTAATTCTGGACCCCGCTCATATGACCCTACATCCTGCTAAAATAGCATCCTAAAAGCTCACCAGTTGGAAGCCTTTCTTTATAAGTGACACCGATAAAGTTGAAATTCTAAATAAATCTGCGGTACACAGCACAATACTTCTAAATTTCATTCAATATACACCACTTTCGCGTAAAATTGGACACTTTTCAAAGCAAGTTGGAAAGTCGCTTATTTACTTACAAGCTTGATACTACTGAAATCAAACTGAACATCTTCCAGATAAAAATGACCGACTTCCAAAATAAACTGAAGGATCACCTAAATGGTGTTAAAAACGTCCAAGGAAAAATTTAGTGGGATTTTTTCTTCTGCATTTTATAAAATGTCGACTTTTCAAGCAAAAATAATGGTCTACAGCTAACTTTATAGTGAAGGAAAGGTGCATTTTTAACGGTAAAAAGGGATAGCGCCTTGCACCCATCCAGGATGTCGGTCGCGATTTTCCTTTGATTGATAAAAATTCGGATCTATCCTAGTCCGGGGGGAGGGGGGGGGGGACACATAAGTAGGTAACAAGAGGGATTGAGGCTTACCGAGCGCCTCCTAGAGAACGAGCTGGAAGCTAAAAGAAACCAAAAACGAACGAACAAGCAAAAAAATAAAAAATCGCCGCGGTTCACAACCGCCTCGGCGGGCAAAGAACGACGGAATGGAAGCTGCTGCGTGCTGACCGCCTGCTGACATGTTATAACCAGGATCTAACATGGTGAACAGGACGCATGAAGCCGCATGCCGAGTGCTGACCGCCGCCTGACATGTTATAACCAGGATCCAACATGGTGAGGAGGGCAGACAACTTTGCCTGCTTACAACCGCAACAAATGTAATTTTTCGTTTTTCTTTGTGACTTTTTCTTGTTTAGGGTCCGTAGTATTCCGTAGGAGCCGCTCGGTAAGTCTGAAGTGGATTTGTTACACATAATACTTTTTAGTTATGTGCCCCCCCCCGGACTAGGATACACCCAAAAATTCTGCTTGGGTAGAGTTACAAACCTGCCAACGGTACAACGAAAATATCTGTAAAGAACACTCATATTTTCTCAGCTGTTTCAAGCAGACAGCATTCACATTATCAGTCAAACAAAGATCGTAACAAGCTAGACAGAAAGTTGTGTGCACGGCGCGATCTCGATTTTTGAAATACAAAAATTGCTGCTTTTCTGCACTTTAGAATAAGCTCTGACCTACCATTTTTACATTGAAAAACAAAATAAAATAAAAAATGAAAGAAATGAAATTTTATACAATTGCAAGCCGTGTGTTCGCTTACTGGAGCAGCTTAATTTTAAAAATTTCAAAGAAAGTCATATCTACTTTTCTTTGACAAAAATTCTTTTTGGTTTCTCATAGTCTCGAATTTAATCTGGAAGATGTTTATTTTGGTTAAGATATTCAGTGTGCTTAAAAGAGTACCCAATTTGATTTGAAAAGTCGCCAATTTAACGTCAAGATGGTATCCTTCACCCGGATCTTTAGCGAAACTCCTTCCTCACCGGGGAATGTTTTCTGGTCAGCTCCAAGTCCCGAAACGGCACGTTGGAACAGCATGCGACCGCGATTCAACGTCTTCAGGAACTGTTTCTCCTCGTCGTTGATGATGTCTTTCACAGTCTCTGGATCTCTTCGCAGCTCGGGGAATGTATCTCCCTGAAGGAAACCTTTTTTTTACTCGCTGGCAGCGCTATATAGTCTACTCACCAAAATGTCAATAACAACAGGAACCAGTGAAGCGAAGAACTCCGGCTGGGCGTTGAGCTTCTCGCTGGCATACCTCACACCTCTTCGAAGGATACGTCGCAGAACATACCTACAAGGCTTCAGAAGAAGAAGAAGAAGACGAAGAAAAACGGTGGCTTCGAAGAGTTGGCGACTCACCCTCTGCCAGTGTTATCCGGTCGTCCACCGTCCGACAGAGCAATAGTGAGGGTCCTGATATGGTCGGCTACTACTCGATAAGCCATATCTACACCGTCTATGTCCTCGTCGGCAAGTTTACCCGTATACGGTCTCACTCCAGTTCCCTGAACTTCAGCAATATAGTGGTACTATGTGGGCAAATAAGCTTGCAGTACCTCTTGAATAGCCTTGAAGATCGGCTGGAAGAGATCGGTGTCGTAATTCGACGTCTTTTCCTGGATGACAGCAATCAGTCGCTCTAATCCTAGACCACAGTCGATGTGTTTCGCTGGAAGCGGACGCAAATCTCCGCCTTCTTCTCTTAAAATCCATCTTTGATTAAGGAATCGATATCTAGAAAATCCGGATCTATCCTAGTCGGGAAGTAGGGGGGGGGGGCACATAACTAAAAGTTACGCAACCAATTGACTTGGGATTTACAGGTCCCTTCTAGAGACAGAATAGAACTCAAAAAGCAAACAAAGAAACGAACAAACAAACAAATCGCCGCAGTTGTAAGGACGTCCCGGCGGACAAGGCATATTCAAACACAGCTGACCTCCGCTTGACATGTTATAACCGGGATCTATCATAGTGTGAGGGGCATGTAAAGCCGCATACCGCGTGTTGACCACCGCCTGACATGTTATAACCGTCATGACCGGGATCCGTCATGTTGATGGGTGCACATAGCTTCACAATCGTGATGATTTTTTTTTTTGTGAATTTTATCAGCTCGGGCCCTATTTTGTCCTCTACAACTCGCTCCATGAACGCCAAGTCAATTTGTTTAATAATTTTTTGTAATGTGCCCCCCCCCCCCGACTAGGATAGATCCGAAAATCCTTTCAAATCCAAATTTTTGAACGACTCACTATAATAATAACTGACGGATAGCCAAACCCTTCGGTATACCCCACTTGTACCATCTCTCTCTCTCAGCTGAATGGTACGAGAGGAGTAAATCGAAGGCTAAGCAGAAGACACACCTGTTGAACTGTATGAAGACCAGGTTCCAGATCTCAACCACCATCGGATCGTCAGCGTTGACCAGATGGGATGCGTCGCGGTTACCAATGCGGTCGAAGTGGATCTCCGAGCATGGGCCACACGGTCCCACGTCGCCCATCTCCCAGAAGTTGTCCTTCATTCCAAAGGGCAGGATGCGATTCGCCGGTAGCCTAGAAGAAGAGGCGCTAAGAGCTGGCTGTTGGAGCGCAAACCTGCATGGTTTTTAAGTCAGGTGGGACAAATTCACTGCTATAGACGTCGTTGAATATACACCATTTTCACGTCAAAGCGGACACTTTTAAAATCAAACTGGGCAATTCTCCATGTTCGGCCTGAATTTGATTTCAAATTCACAAGATTTTCTTTTTTTTTTCAAAGAAAAGATCCAATTTGACAAGAAAATGATATAGAAACCTGTCTTATACAATGGCAGATGTATGGAGTTTCATTTCACTCAAACTGTACATTTAAATCAAGAAAGATAGTAATACAAACCCTAGACTGAGCCAGATGTTCTTAGCCTCGTCATCGGCAGGGATACCAGTCTTCTCGTCACCACCGAAGTACGAGACGTACAGCCGCTCAGAAGGGATACCGTACACCTCTGTCAGGAGTTCCCATGCCCAGGTTATGATCTCTTTCTGAAACAAGACGCACGTTAAGCTACAGTCCTGAAGAACTACTGAGCTGTTACCTTGAAGTAGTCACCAAACGACCAATTGCCGAGCATTTCGAAGAACGTGTGATGATAGACATCCTTGCCGACGTCGTCGAGGTCATTATGTTTTCCTCCGGCACGGATACACTTCTGCGTATTCACTGCTCTCTTAAGCTTCGCCAGATCGCTGTTCGGATCAGCAACGCCGAGAAACAGTGGTTTGAACTAAAAATATAAAATAAATAGGTACTATTGTACTTTTGGTACCCCACTTAATCCTGTTTAAAATAGGTCTACTAGGGGTAGTCTGCCATGGGAATAACGAATATCATAGTCGTTTTTTGCGGAAATGCCTTATAAGCCCGTCATATTAAGCTCTAATTTCCTAAGGCCTTGCGAGATAGCGCGCGCTGATAAGAGACGCAGAGACTCCGCCTCCTATCCATGCGCACTACTTCGCCGTTCCTAGCCTGCAGCAGAGGTTAGCCAGGGCATAAGCCTTGAAATCTCGAAAAGGCTTGAAAGCTCTGTTGTGTGCTCTCTTTCGCTCACGCGGAGGAGAGCGCATAATTAGACAGGGGAAGGGACTCCGGGGTGTGGGCCCACTAGGACACCCGTGTTAAAATTGCCTTCATCCTAGAGGTCCCTCTCTTGCCCCGAGGAGATAAGACTGCATTTAATTCGCTGCGAGTATCTAGTCGCTACGCCTGCGCGTCACGGCATACTATGGTAACCTCCCCCTTCCCCCCCCCCCCCCCCCCACCCGAGACGGCCGCGAATGCGTGCTGGTAGGGGGCGGAGTCTCTGCGTCTCTTACCAGCGCCCGCTATTTCGCAAAGCCTTGGGCGATTCCAACTTAATATAGCGGGCTTATAAGACATTTCCGCAATAAACGACTATGATATTCGTTCTTCCCATGGCAGATTACCCCTAGTAGACCTATTTAAACAGGATTAAGTGGGGTACCAAAAGTACAATAGTACCAATAAATAATTTAAATAAAATGACACTTCGATAGTGCTCCATGTCAACTAGAAATAGGACCTGCACTTCAAAAACGGTAGGAAGTTATTTGAGCTCTGGAGTGGTTTAAGTACACTAATCCCAGTAAACTCGCCGCTAAATCGCCAAGGGCAGGGACGAGTTGTCCGTCAAGAATTGAACGAGTTGTCTCACAGTACTCAGGCCGTCGTTGCGGGACTAGTTGCTCCGTCAGCTCGTTAACCGCCACAGTGCGCTCCGTCGTGAGAACATCGGTGGAACTTTTAGTTTTTCTTCGTTCTTTTTCAGTTTGAGCCATTTTGTGGTGTTCATTTTATGTTTCTTTCGCATAATCCTGTTACTCGTTGCAGTCGTACCTATATTTTTTTTTGTTTCTCCACCGTTTTCGCGTACTTTATAACGATTTGCAATTTCTTCCGCATTTTTACGGCTTTTGTTGAGTTTTTTCTTGTGTCATCGGTTCCCGAGATTTTTTTCGATTACTTTGTGCAGTATATCCTTTTCTTCATTGCTAAGTAAAGCAGAGAAACAAGAAGAAGATGTTTACGACTAGCACGAGAAACACGGATATTGCGAAACAAACACACAAACGATAAAATGGCTTAAACTGAAGAAGAAAACAGAAAGAAAAACGGATCTATCCTAGTCGGGGGGCGGGGTGGGGGAGCACAAATAAGTATGTAACAAATCGACTTGAGGCTTACCGAGCGGCTCCTACAGAACAAGATAGGACCTAAACTAGAAAAATTTTCGAAGAAAAAAAAAACGAAAAAATTACATTTGTTTTCGCCGCGGTTGTAAGCAGGCAAAGTTATGTGCCCCCCTGACCATGTTAGATCCTGGTTATAACATCTCATGCGACGGTCAGCACGCGGCATGTGGCTTTATGAGCCTTCCTGACCACGTTAGATCCTGGTTATAACATGTCATGAAGCGTTCAGCACGTGCCTCCATTGTTCAGCACGTGCCTCCTCGCTCTTTGCCCGCCCAGATGGTTGGGAAACCGCGGCGATTTTAATTTTTTGATGTTTGTCTGTTCGTTTTTGTTTATTTTTGGTGCTGCCTTCTAGGAGCCGCTCGGTAGGTCTCAATTCGTTTTTACTCACTTTTTAGTTATGTGCCCACCCCCACACGACTAGGATAGATCCAGAAAAAATCAAAATTTTCGCCGGGTGCATCCTATGGATTGACGAGCTAACAAAGCAAGTAGTTCCACAACAACCGCCTGGGTACTGTGAGACAACTCGTCCAATTCTTGACGGACAACTTGTCATTACCCTTGGCGATCTAGGACCGGATTCATCAACGACTTCCAGCAATTTAACAAAGAAAATCCAGCCGAAATCCCTGATAGCGCGGCTTATCAAGCGATATGGTGAGCAATAAGCCGCGTTATCTGAGTTTTCCGCTGTGAATTTTCTGTTAAAGTTGTGTAAGTCGTTGATGAATCCGAACCCTAGTTGCGAATGCCTCAGTAAAATAACAACGGAGTGTGTAGTTCTGAAGTTCAGTAATTCTGAACCGCAAATTAATATGAGAAAGCTCTGTGAGTTGAAAGTGTGCTTTCAAATGCGAATTAATGGAAACTATTGTATTGGCAATGGGACTGAATTCGTGCTTGTGTTCAGAAGATGAAGATAGAGTAAAATTTCACACACTTTTTTCTTCATTGAGAGCTAAAGGCTAGGCATGGAAAGCAGTACTTTCATAACGGCCTGCTCATACTTTGCGGCGGGAGCAACTGGTTGGCGAGGCAAATCATACGTATCGATTCTTGCTCGCCCGGCAAAAATCGATACATATGATTTGCCTGGTCGACCAGTTCCTCCCAACGAGAACTATGACCAGGCACCAAGATCAGAAAGATAAAAAGGAAACTAAGGATGCCAGCCAAACCTGGTTCATTCCGGCATTGGCGAACAGAAGCGTAGGATCATCGTGTGGAATCACACACGACGAATGCACATAGGTGTGCGCCTTCTTCTGCTTGAAAAACTCGATGAACGTCGAGCGAACCTGAAATCGTCATCCTCACAGGATTTGTCACCCATGCATTCTATGCTCTTACAAACCTCGTTGGCTGTGAGATACTTCATGGATACGCAGGTACAGGTGCCAACTGCTGATTCCCAGACCTAGATGGTGAGATGAGGACGCGGAGCACAACACGCATGGGTAGGACAAGGAGGGAAAATTGCGACATTCAGGGTTAGAGGTAGCATTCAAGCGATCAACGCGTCTTCGAACTTGTAAAAATCTAAAGCTGGTGTAATCGTTTATTCATTCAATAAAATTATCTCTGAATTGTTCCTATTTCAGTTCCACTCCAACTTCAGCCATCCGTTTTTCTGTCCTTCGAAAGATCTCGTCTTCGGGAACGTCTTCTTTACCTACAACAGTTAGGATGCTGCACTATGGTCCGCAAGCTCTTTGAGACGAAAGTAGCTGACAGCGTTCAAATCCCGTCGAAATGAGCTAAGAATGGATCAAAGAAAGAAGTGCGAACGCATTAGAAATTGCTTACCTTTGAGTTCGTTTTTGACCGTTTCGAATTCCTTGATAAATTGTTGTGACAGACTCTCTCTTGCACTCTCCAAATTCATAATACCACCTCGATACTTCTTATAGAACGCCGCTCGAACACAGTCTTCTTCATAGAAAATCTTTCGCACCTAAAACAAACATGTTATCGAAGTCACTACCATTAATATAGCGGGTGCCGTGCTTAAATCCGGGCAAATTTAGGTTCAAATTTCTCGCCACCACACAGTAGTTCCGCCAGAGGTCACGATCTAGGTCCTTGAAAGCCAGAAGGAAACAGCCATAACCTCAGATGGGCCTTGATATTGCATAGAACTGCGGAGTACAACCGAAAAGCCGTGATTATCGAAAAGAGTTGCGTGCTTGAGGTGAGAATCGCGGAATATGTTGGGCCATGAACACGTCACCTGATAGCTGCATCCGGTTGATGCTTATTTATCCACTTAAATGTGCCGGAGGGTGCACTAGAACGTCAACGAAGACTTCCAACAAACAAATCAGTCGATAAAAGCAACAGTAAAATGAACGTTCAATTACACTAAAATTTGAAACTTTACAAATTTTTTAATTATCTAATTACTATGATTTTTTACTTTGCGGCCTAGAGCGGCTATTATAGAAGATAGAAGTTGTTGCATGGATATCTAGTTAGGATCAAAACTGTTGCGCCAGGCGGGACTCGAACCGGCACCTTTTGCTCTCCGGGCAGCGATGTTACGCCTTACACCACCGGCACTGTTTGATCGAACAGAACATCATCCACTCCCACGATATCTTCCTATCCCGATGAGGGGGAGTGCTGATAGGTGTGTACTTGCTAGGAAGATACCGTGGATGTTCCGTTCGATCAAACAGCGCCGTTGGTGTAAGGCGTAGCATTGTTGCCCGGAAAGCAGAAGGTGCGGGCTCGAGTCCTGCCTGGCGCAAGAGTTTTGATCGAAACTAGACATCCATTCAACAACTTCTACCATCTAGCCACACTGATTTTTGGCAACTCCCGTAGCAATGCACCTTTACTAAGCAATGTATAGAGGGTTAGCAGCCGAAAAAAAATAGCAGCATATAAATACTATCTTAAACCCATCTGAGCTCAAGGATTTTCATGAAAGCTTGGAGGCTACCGATATTTCAAATGAGTGTAACTACTAGAAAACAAGCGGTTCGCATGTTATTGAAGCAGCGGTTAGATAGTAGAGGTCAGCCTGTGCAAAGCAGTTAGCAAACGTTATTCCGGGGCGGCCCGGCAACAGGGCCTCTTTGATCTAATACGATTTTTTATTTTTATGTATATTTTTATATCAAGTAACATAATTCAAAAATGTAAAGCTCGCCACATTAATCAACTAAATGTCGGCTCTGATCGATTCCTTTATAGTGTGTACCGCGCATTGTACCTCTGCAGGATATTTTGGAATCAATTTGTGGTGTATTTGGTCTATACGGTGGGCTACGACAACCCTGGTGTACCCTTTCAAAGTCGTACCCTTCCCAAATAAGGCTGGTGGCAAACAGCTAGCCAAGAAAAGTCGAAAGTGCCAGTTAGTCTGCTCGCAAAATGACCGTACAATCGGTTAGTGTTCTGATTGTAGCCGCTCACCTAGATTGTTATTCAATTTTTATTCGGCTTACGCGTCGGTGAGTTTCGCCTTCTTCAGAGCCTGGAATACTCGGAAAAGAACGTCTACAACACTACCAGCCCTAACGTCACTTCAAAGTACAGGGTACTAATCTCAACGAAAATAGGGACACGACCCGACACGACAGTTTTTAGATGGACGACTAACCTTTAGTGTGGATGCCGAGGCGGACCACTAAACACCCGCAGATCGGCACATCGGCATCCATCCCAAAGGTGTCCTCTATTGAAAAACTGTGCTGTCGGGTCGTGTCTCTATTTTCGTCGAGATAGGTACCCTGTACTTTGAAATGATGTTTAGGCTGGTAGCGCTGTAGACGCTTCCGACTATTTCAGGCTCTAAAAAAGGCGAAACTCACCGAAACCTAAGCCGAATAAAAATTGGATAGGAATCTAGGTGACAGGATTATAAACGGCGGATATCAGGACCGGCTCACCGTAACCTTAGGCGTCGGGTGAGACGTCCATTGTGCAATCGCAGAACAAGGCTAGGGAAGGACTCCATGGTGTGCCATACAAGCTGCTCGTATGGAGACTGCTTTCTTCACTCAGGGGGAGTTCGCGGCTGGGTTCTGCGCTCTTCGAGCGCAGAGCCAGGCTAGAGAAGGGACTCCAGGGTGTGTGCCATACAAGCTGCTCGTATGGAGACTGCTTTCTTCGCTCAGGGGGAGTTCGCGGCTGGGTTCTGCGCTCTTCGAGTGCAGAGCCAGGCTAGGGAAGGGACTCCAGGGTGTGTACCATACAAGCTGCTCGTATGGAGACGCTTTCTTCGCGCAGGGGGAGTTCGCGGCTGGGTTCTGCACTCTTCGAGCGCAGAGCCAGGCTAGAGAAGGGACTCCAGGGTGTGTGCCATACAAGCTGCTCGTATGGAGACTGCTTTCTTCGCTCAGGGGGAGTTCGCGGCTGGGTTCTGCGCTCTTCGAGTGCAGAGCCAGGCTAGGGAAGGGACTCCAGGGTGTGTGCCATACAAGCTGCTCGTATGGAGACTGCTTTCTTCGCTCAGGGGGAGTTCGCGGCTGGGTTCTGCGCTCTTCGAGCGCAGAGCCAGGCTAGGGAAGGGACTCCAGGGTGTGTGCCATAATACTGGTCGTATGGAAACTGCTTTCGTTGCTCAGCGGGAATCCGCATCTGGATTTTGCACTCTTCGAGCGGCGAAGCGCATACGGCTGAAACAATGCGCAAAAAATGCATAACGTCGTGTAGACGTCGAAACCTCCCAGATCTCAGATACTCAGCTGAAGTGCAAAAACGCCGCGGCGCCCGGGAACCGAACCCCAACATCCCTCCTGTGAAGTAAACCCTCTGCCTACTGCACCACGACCCACTCGCGCACGGTGCCATCGCGGGCGTACAAGGCATCGATCGGACGTCGCAGCGTGGACGCGGACGCGCGATCTCTATGCTAGGAGGGCACAGACAGCAAAGTCTCGGCGCGACCCGCACTGCGGTTACGGTGAGTCGGTCCTGATATCCGCCGTTTATAATTGTCTATCTAGGTGAGTGGCTACAACAAGAAAACTAACAGTTGAACTACGCTATGCCAAGATCCACCGAAAGTCGAACTTGAGCAGATCCTACGATCCATCCTGGTTCATATACAATTTGCGCCTCCTACGGACTGCGGAATTAGCGCGCAAAAGCATCCAACAAGGTAGAAAACCCACGACAGGGAACCTAGGGCAGCGAAGCGTAACTAGTCAAAAAACCGTGTCTCTGGCATTAGGCAGAAAGTTACCTGGGTTTTTACCTTCAACAAGCAGATTCCAATGCGTGAAAGAGTGGAAAAGAAAGATTCACCGGTTCGTCGTATTTCGGATGCTTCACATTCCAGTCATGAGCCGCTAACGGGGGATGAGCGACATATACATCGTACCTAAAGCAGCACGTCTATAATTCTCGGCACCTCGTACCTTCACGGCTCCAGATGTGCAGACGTGGAAAAAAATTTTCGCCAAAGCCTCACCCATGGGGTTATTTAGAGTGCTGGTCACGAATCTGGCATCTGTTTTTGAAATTTCCGCTGACAACGGTAGGTTATCGCAGGTAGGAATGAGTAAAGCTGTCAAGCCATAATCACCGCTTTAGGCCAAACTTCGTATATGGGGGTACGATAGGTACGAGTAAGGAATGATCCAGCATGAATTCCTGGATGTACAATGAACATCTGGGGCCAGATTCATCCACCGCTTACTGCCCTCTAACGGTGAAAATACCACCAACCCTGATGCTTATGAATGCCATATCAGGCGTTTTGACGGTATTTTCACCGTTAGAGGGCGGTAAGCGGTTGATGGCCATTGGAAACGCACCTTACCTTTGCACGAGAGTTGTGGCGGCATCTAATCAGCTCCTTAGGGAACGCGTTGATAATAGGTTATTGTTTTGTAGTCTTCAGGAATACCCACGCAGCGAACAATTAGACTTAGACCATTAACCAACCGCCGATATTAGACAGTAACCTATCTAGTCCAGCGCAATACTAAAAATGTCTCGTGTGGATGTCAGACTCGTGATCAGCACCTCAAATAACGCTCTACAAGGGCCAGTTCCTACTTCGAGCGACAAGAGCGACTGGGGCGACAGACACAGTGTGTTGTACGTAAATAATTACGTATTTCACACTACATTCGTCGCGGACGGAGTGTAGAGTACGTAATTATTTACGTACACCACACTATGTCCGTGGCCCCAGTCGCCCTTGTTGCTCGAAGTATGAACAGGCCCCAAGAACGGATATAGCGTACGGTTGACTAAAGGTCTACCGTAATCCACGCGCGCAATACTGCTTCTCCTGCAGTCACGGACGCCCGCGTTGACGCCTATATTGTACTCGGTTTTGTGGCGGTAAACACGCGATTGTGGTGTCTGAGCCAAATGAGTACCAAGGAAAAATATTTGCCTTAACGCCACAAAACCGAGCAACATTCAGTGTAAGCGCCATCTCGGACGTCCGTGACTGCACCAGGGGCACGTATTGCGCGTGAGGATTACGGTAGACGCTTAGTCAACCGTCCTGTGCGAATGCGTCTTGTTAACCATCCTGTTGGGCGAAAATTTTTGCGACCTCTTCTCGACTTCTGGAGTCGTGAAAGTACATTAGCGCCCCACATAGAGGGTCGTTTATACTTCGATGCCGAGCGACGCGACGCCACGTATTGTGGCCATATTTATCGGGCGACGCGATTGATCAATTTGGCCACTATACATGCCGCCACGTCGTTTGACACCGGAAGTATAAACCGGCCAAAGACATTAAGCTGGCAGGAGGCGCCGGCACGATTCGCAAACATCATAATGGTCCTGCTACGACTGTTCTTACGGTGATGGTTTGAAAAGATGGTACTCTACTAAAAACGCCTTGTGTGACGAGGCAATAGTGAGATAGAAAGCGATGGGAGTTCCATCAAAAACATAAGGCAAAAGTCTGAGGAGTGAGCGGCAGCAGATAATATACACGTCGAGGTGGGACAAACCAGACAACCTCTCAGGCAATCAGTTTTTGAAAAGTGACACAAGCATGATGCAAGAGACTCACCACAGCGGTCGTTCTGACCATTTTAGCTGCCCGGCTCGTATGAGGCCTGTGACTCGATAGAATATATTTCCAGAACGTTCAGCACGAGTGAAAGACTGTGCCATAAACTCTGAAACTTTTGACATTCAACACACTTAACAGATGTACCAAAGAGAGAGGTGAGACCGAGATAAAAGTGGACACAAGGCATGGTACAAGGTATGCAGCAATGAAAGGCATTCCTTTAGAGTAGAAAAATATCAAAAATAGCGCTAAAAATAAGGTAAAGCTTTAGTAGAAGTTATTTCACCACACAAACCGAAGATTAGGCGTAATTTAAGGTGTGCCGTACAAAACTCCGCAGAGATTCTACGGCATAGCCATGGAGCACGTCAAGCATCAGATGACGGATGGCTTATGTGAACTACGGGGGGATTCCTCAATGTGCTGCTGTCGTAGAGGAATCGAAAGGCGAATAGCTTCTGTCTGATGTGACGCAGAGGCGAAAGGGATCATTTTTAGACCGTCACTGCCTGAGAAAAAGGTTAGAGCGCGGTGGTCAATCCGTCACTAGGGTGAGCCATGCATTCCATTCCTACCAAGTCCTATGTTAAGGTCTCAGTTAGCTACAAACTCAGTAGAATGCTGGAAATATAGATGAAACGATAAAAAATAAAGTATAGAGGACGGCGTTATGCTATCTCTTTTGGGATGCGCCACGCATTTTACTTCTACGAGATGTCGTGGTGGCGTTTTTCCTTCGTATTTGGCCCCACAATGACTAGCGGTGGCCAGCCGATGAACCAGTCAGCGCATTATCTTTCCCAGACGAGTCTGGTACCAATTCACCGACCCCGGAGGGTGAAAGGCTTGGTTGCTCTGGGCGAGAAATCCGAGCCAGGAACCTGGTATCGGGTGCACGTGACAGCGGCACCTCCTCCGACTACGCTACACGCGCCCAGGTGAACAAAATAAGTATAAATACTAACTAATTTATAACATGGTGACCGAACAAATCAATTCATGTTCAATATTTATAAACAAACAAAAAAATTTAAAAAAATCCTTAAAAAGTTATATCGTCCCCCTTTTCGTTGACGTGCCAGCGGGTAGTTTCTATAACATTGTGGTTCTTCTGGAGAAAAGTGGCAAAACGTACGTGTTTCGTCGACATTTGTTCATTTCAACTTTTATTATACATACTTTGTTAGAAAAATCTAGAACTCTCCCTACGCAGGTTACCAGAAACCAGCAAGTGTTCAGTTCTTTCAGGAGAGATCTGGGGCCGAATGCATCTACGACTTGCAGAGATTTAACGAAAAAATTACAGCCGAAATTCCTAAAGAAACACGAGTTAATGCGGCTTACCAACAGGCGATATGGTGAAATTTTGTCGTTATCAGGAATTTCGGCTGTAGCTTCTCCGTTAAATCTCTTTAAGTCGTTGATGAATCTGACAAACTAAAAAAAACTAGAGTTAAGTTTTTTTCTCAAAAATTGCATCCTTCAGAGAGAAAACTTTTTCTGGAAATCTGGAATCTTAAGTAAGTCAAGAACGACTAACGAACGAAGTCTGTTAGTTTAAAAAAAGCTTTAGTGGGCTCAGAAATTCAATTTGAGAAGAACTAGCCACTTCAAAATTTGAGTTAGTAATTCCAGAACGACCAACTGACAATCCATCCACCTCTCCCTTGCTAAAAAAGTGTTCAATTCAAAATAAATTGTGTTCCGTTTGAAGTGTAAATCAAACTACGAAAACATCCTACTATATATAATCGATAACGGTCGTTTGTCTGTGGGTGAGTGAGTGTGTGTTTGTTTGCACAGAGGTGCTGAACGAGTGCGTTGGGAGGAAGTATGGGGAAGGGGGGGGGGGGGAGGCGGGGTTGTACCATAGTTGTCACCAGTTGTCAACTGTTGTAGTTGTCGACAGGCGTCCATGTTCAGACGACATGTCACCGATGTCACGCAAAGGAGGTGCGGGTTGGTAAGAGATGTCCCCCACCTCCTTCAACATGCGTTCCTGGGTTCAGAAGACGTGTCAACGAGGTGGGTCAACAGGTGTCTGGGTTCAGAAGACGTGTCACCGATGTCCCACCAAGGACGTTCGGGTTGAGGAGAGGTGTCACCGATGTCGCGCGAGGGTTCCAGATTCACACGACGTGTTACCAGTGAAGGATGGGGTTCCAGTAAGGGGACCGGTAAAGGGTTGACCAATAAAGGAGGGACCAGTGAAGGTTGGACCAGCAATGGGGACCGGTGAAGGGGGGGAGGGGTCCAATGAAGGGGAACCGGTGAAGGAGGGGGGAGGGGTCCGTTGAGGGGGGGGGGGGGCTGTAGAAGGTTGACCAGTAAAGAGGGGACCAGGTGAAGGGGGGACCGGTGAGGAAGGGACCAGTAATGGGGACCGTTGAGTTGGGGGAGGGGTCCAGTGAAGGGGGGACCGAGAGAAGGTTGACCAGTAAAAGAGGGAACCAGGTGAAGGGGACCGGTGAGGAAGGTACCAGTAATGGGGATCGGTGAATGGGGGAAGGGGTCCAGTAAAGGGGGATCGGAAAAGGGTTGATGAATAAAAGGAGGACCAGTGAGGGTGGGACCAGTAATGGGGATCGATGAAGGATAGGATGACCAGCGAGAGGGGACCAGTAAAGGGAGGTCCAGTGAAGGTGGGGGCAGTAATAGGGACCGACGAAGGGAGAGGGGGGACCAGTGAAGGGTGAACCGGAAAAGGGCTGACAATAAAGGGGAACCAGTGATAAGGGATCAGTTAATTGGGATCCAGTGAAGGTGATGGATCTGTTTTGCCCTATTCCGCTATACCATTCTATATAGCAAAACCATTTTTTTACTGTAATGAATGGGAGAAGGTCTAAAGAGGAGAAGAAGACGTTCGGGGTGTTCTATTCTCCGGGTTTGGGGCGAAGCCCCAACCAGACGTTTGTCGGCCGGCAGGCCGTTGAACATCTGGTACACAAATATACCATTTTTACCTCGAATTCGACATTTTTCAAATCAAATTGGATCCTCTTCTTTAAGACTTTTGCAACCAAAGCGAACTAATGATCTTGAGGCAGATCAAACTTTAAACTCAATAAGACGTTTAGTATAATTTTTGTTCAGAAAGTTTAAGAGAAAAAAAGGATAAAAGGATAAAGGACGGCGTTACTCAATCCCTTTTGGGGTGCGCCACGCATTCTGCTTCTACGGGATATCGTGGAGGCGATTTCAATATATGGCCATACATGACTTGCGGTGGTCAGCCGATGAACAAGTCAGCGCTCTATCCTTCCCAGACAAGTCTGGTACCAATTCACCGACCCCGGAGAGATGGAAGGCTTGGTTGGCCTGGGCGGGAAATCCGAACCAGGAACCTGGTATCGGGTGCACACGACAGTCGGCGCCTCCTCCGACTGCGCTACACGCGCCTAAGAGAAAAATAAAAAAATACAATTTGATATAATTTTTACCTAATTTTTTAGTTCTCCTGCCCCATTTGTATAATAATTTTGAAAAATTTTATCTATTGAGAAAAATAGTAAATTAAAAGTTCCTTAAAGCACACCAAAGATGCAGTCAACATTTAAAGCGCATTATAGCTCATTAAGAGAGCAGATCGCGCCATGCATTCGGCAAGCTGTGGTGATTTGTATTTGTTTGATACTGTAAACATGTTTGATACTGTATGAAGCATCAAAATGAAAGTGTGTTTTTTTACAATCGTTTCTGGTGTGTCGTTTACAACTGTGAAACTCCATACAAGCAGAAATTTAGCTATTAATCGAACAAGAATCGTGGCGTCTTAGACAAGGATATGGCGCAATCTCCTTTTATTATTTCAATCAATCTCCTTTTTTTCTTTTTTCCTTTTTAATCATCTTTTTATTTTTTTATTAATAGCATTGAAAATTCTTTCCTTTATTTTTTATTAACAGCATTAAAAAAGGCGGTTTCCTGTTTTTTAGAACAAGTTTTCAGTCGTTATTTTTTCCTGAAAAATGGGAATTTTATAAAATTCCAAACAATGTTTTCACTATCGGGTAGATGAAGTTAAACTGCAAAGAAGGTTATACTAAAATTTTCCTCGAACAAAAAATTATTCAACCTTTTTGAAGAATATTTAATTAAATGTAGAAGAAGCTTGTTTTGATTTGGAAGGGTTTGCTTTATATTCAAATGTTTAAAGCTATTTTATAAAGGTCTATTCATACTCCGCGACGGGAGCGACAAAGCAAAGCATGCCTATCGATTTTTCCCAGGCAACAGCTTGGCACTGATCGATACGTATCCTTTGCCCTGTCGCTCCCGTCGCGAAGTCTGAACGGGCCCTAGGAGTGTCCAATTTGATGTGAAAAGTGTCTAACTCGACTTGAAAGTGGTTTATAAAACTAACTTAAATCTATTTGATATAGGTCATTTACTTTACAGACCACTGGTCTTTCAGCCAGAGGGTGAAGCGAGTCCACTCTTTTGAATTAGCTCCTAAAACTGCTACTACGCAGGACGATGTCTTGATTAGGCTCGCTTTCGACTCGATTACACTGACGCTTTTGTGTCGATGACACGACCACGTCACGACCAGCACTAATCCTCAAACTTGGGTAATTAAACCAATTTATTTAAAAATCAACAATACGAAATTTGATGTTAAACGACAATTTTTACATAAAAAATAATCATTTGTCGCTTTAGTGACAGAGGGATCCCCTTAGAGTCTTTTCAAGTCCAAAAGATGGAAGTCATCGACCGGTCCGTGTTTGTCGGTGTTCTTAGGCGTTCAATGCAGCGCTTTGGAAACTCCGCGTTTCGCAGAGTGAGGCTTTTGTCGTTTCGATTTCGGACGGGGGCCAGCCGGCCGGCGACGGCCGTCTTCGGTTACACTCTGGAGGCTTTTGTCTCGACTTTCGCGGAGCTTTAGGGCGACAGATTAGCTGAGTGCAGGTGTCTAGAGGGGGGGGGTTGTCTTCGACTTCTACGCCTTTCTTCGTCAGAGGTTTTGCGGAAAATTCCAGCAATTGGTGCTTAGAAGCCCTGCCTTCCTCTTTCTTTTTCTCTGGAAAAGAAGAACGAAACTTAAAATGCAGATGACATCCCTTTTGGGTCTTCTGAACACCGAAGAATGTCATCCTTTCAGACGTGCGCCAAATAGGCTCTGCTGCTGTTTTGAATCAATATTTTTGTTGAAAACTGTAGGTTTCATGAGTTTCACAAGGCCGTTTTGAATTTAATTTTGGATTCAAATTTCAGTTTAATTTAAAATTTTGTTCACAAGATTGTTTTAATTAAAATTTAATATCGCAATAAAGGCTAAAAAAGAACCGCTCAAGCGCGCCGACACGAAAAATTGTTGCTGTAAAGAGAATGAGCCGTGCTCTCATCCAGAATGCTGTTGTTTCTTTGATTGGTAGTGTAAACGCTGTATATGTGTAGTGATGCGGTGGAGAATAGTGGTGTGTTTTTCTACCGCAATTGCTTTTGTTGTTTTTAGCTTTATACTTTTGTAAACAGCAATGACAGTAACATTACAGTAGACAAAACAGTGCACAGGACGAGTGCGCGGCGCAATCCCTCCATGTAGCACATCTTAGCAATGTAATTAATCTCAGCACGCTAGCATAAACCTAAAAATATTGTTTGAAGTCAAATAAAAAAGAATTTTGTGTTTGATCAAAGAATGTGAGCATTTTTTTAGTAAGACACTCTACTCTGTAAAAGTGAATTTTTGATGAAAATTTTTGATACATGTCTCCAGGATGGGCAGCATTGGAAGGTGGAAGCCCGCCAGCCAATCAGATCGTATCTTATTGGCTAGCCATTCAGAGACGTCTTGCATAATCACTATTCTGATTGTCTGGCGGCGTGTGCTCGGCCCGTGATCTGATTATGATTGGCAGGCGCATCACCACCTCCATTGCTGCCCATATTCGCGACATATACCAAATTTTTTTGAATTGTATACTTTTTACTTTAAACTAAAGAATTTCTATTCGAAACTCGATTTCAGAACAGCCAACTTTAAAAATAAGATAAATATTTTCCGAGCAGGTTCAGACATGTCACGAATATGGGCAGCATTGGGAGGTGGGAGTTCGCTAGCCAATCAGATCGCGCCTTATTGGCTTGCCATGTAGAGGGGCAACAATTATTTGGCCTAAGAACGTCAGGATAAACCTAAAAATATTGTATGAAGTTAAATTATTAGAATTTTGTGATTATACAAATAGTGTAAATATTTTTTAGTAAGACACTCTGTAAAGGTAAATTTTTGATGAAAATTTGGTACATACCGCGAAGATGGGCAGCATTGGGAGGTGGGAGTTCGCTAGCCAATCAGATCTCATCTTATTGGCAAGCCATTCAGAGAGGGCTTCTACGAACAGTACTCTGATTGGCAAGTGGCGTATGTTCGGCCTGTGATCTGCTTGGTTATGATTGGCTGGCGCATCATCACCTCTCAATGCTCCCCATATTCGCGACATGAACCAAATTAATTAATTGCATCGTATGCCTTTAAAAGAGATAAGTTCCGCTAGAGAATGTGATTCATGTCGCGAAGATGGGCAGCATTGGGAGGTGGCGATGCGCCAGCCAATCACGACCTAGCAAGGCACAAACAGAACGCAAGCACGGAGCCAACCAACAAGAATATTGATCGTAATCCCTCTCTGAATGACATGCCAATAAGATGTGAACCGATTGGCGGCGAGCTCGCGCTGCCCATTGCTGCTCATATTCGCGACATGTACCATTTATTTCATTAAGACAAAGGTTAAAAGAGGGATTAAGGAGCAAAAGACTGCGTTGCTCAATTCCAACGCTTTTGGGATGCGCCACGCATTTTATATCATTGGAGCTTCGTCAAGACGATTTGAATGCGTATTCGCCAACGTGCGGTGGCCATCTGATCAACAGGTCAGTGTTCTATTCTTCCTAGGCAAGTCTGCTTCCTACTCACCGATCCTGGAGGGCAGAAGGCTTGCTTGGCCTGGGCGGGGTACCCGAACCACCTATTTCGACTGCACTCCACGTGCCCATAAATAGTAGTATAAATAAATGAATAAACAAATAAACAAAATGTTTAGGATTCGTCATCCTTCTCCTGGTCTTTTGCTTAAGAAATTCTGCCACCTTCCCTGCCAGTTCACCCGAAACTGACCAGGGACTCCCAACTGCTGTGGGGACCTCCCCACAGCACCTGCCGGTGTTTGGTCAGGGAAGCGACCGAGTGTACGGAGAGACGAATCGTCTCGGGTGGAAGGAGGGGAGCGGGAGGAGGAGAGGGGAGAGGCTTCGTGCTTGTCTTTGAAGAGCGCGACTGTTCACCCCGATTAGCTCGAAAGTCGTCGCGCTCTGTACACCATCGCCGTGTTCTCTGATACTCCACGGCTCGCCACTGCCCATCGAGCGCAGCGCTCAGGAATTTCATTCATTTCTCTACGTTTTCCGTTCAAAATTTTGACGTGAATTAAGTTGACTTGTGAGGGTCTGGAACCTCTGCAGGGATCAGCCATGCATTCGACTTTTACCGTTAACATGGGCGCGATTCGAATTGATTTGATGATTGGTTCACACAATGGCGGGCGAGTTCATGATCTCAGGAATGAAAGTTCATGATCTCTGATCTCCAGTGTTTCTCATTTCGAAAATGTTTCCGATTAACCTCCTAGGAGGAGAAGGTTCGGTTAGCCTGGGATAGCCCATATAGTTGTGCTCGAACAAACATATTCGAATGGCTAGTCGAATAGTTTATTCGAATGGTCGAATATTTGATAATCATAGATTTTCGAATATTCGTACGAATTCGAGCATCGAAAGGGAGCCATTTTCGAATATTACTTAGTTCGTCTGAAGGCAGTGGCGTAACGAACCTTTTTATAGTTTATATTTTGTGACATATTATTCTTTGAATTAATTATAATTTAAAAAATTCTATTATTTTACACCTTTCTTTACTTCTTTGAATTTTACATTTTTTATGTTTTAAAATGAAAATCGAATTTATGAACTTTATTCGAAAACAATTTCATTTGAGTGTCGAATCATCTTTAAATCTTCAAACACAGAGCCTGATTCGATCAAATTATTCGACTATTCGAATATTCATATAAGCGAAAAATGGGGATTATTGGATTTTCGATATTTATAATCTTTCTCCCTATTCGGGCGCGCGTAGCGCAGTCGGAATGGGCGCCGACTGCCACGTGCACCCGATACCAGGTTCCTGGTTCGAACTTCCCGCTCGGAAAACCAAGCCTTTCATCCCTCCGGGGTCCGTGAATTGGTACCAGACTTGTCTGGGAAGGATAAAGCGCTGAATTGTTCATCTGCTGATGGCTGCGAGTCATTGTATAGCCAAATACGCATTCAAATCACCTCCACGACATCCCGTTGAAGTAGAGTGCGTGGCGCATCCCAAAAGGGACTGAATAACGCCGTTATTTATCCCTTTATCCCTTTTCCTCTATTCCTACCCAATATGCGATTTTCATTATCTGACACCTTCTAGCCACATTCCTTCCACTTGTGTAGGCATAAACCCTCTAAGTGCAAAAAATGTGCCAACAATTGGTAGAAAACCTTGGGTACATGCCGCGAAGTCGCACTGCTGGGGTGCGGGAACGCGACGCTGCTCCTACCTTAAACGCGGCAGCCAATCATGCACCGGCTGACACTCATGACACATGATTTGCTGCCGGCCGTAGGAGTAACGGCGCGTTCCCGCACCCCCGCGGTGTGTCTTTGCGACATGTATCCAAGAATTCTTTCTCTCATTTTTGGCAGATTTTTCGAGAAGATAGAGAGTTTATGCCTCAGCGAGTGGAAGGGATTTGGCAAGGAAGGCATTAGACAATCAAACTCGTTAGCGTGCAACAGAGATAAACGATAGAAGACGGCATTAATCAAGCCTTCTTGGGATGCTCCACGCATTCTACTTACTTCTACTTCTACTTTTCTACATGTAAATAGATGGACTTTCTTGATTTCATTTTCACTATCTCAGTTTTTCACTCAAAATTCGAAAGCCTGACGCATTCTTTTCCCTTCTGCCAGTCGTGCTCACTTTTTCCTGCTTCTTCGCTTCAATTTTTCGTCGACGTCTTCTCTTCCATTCACACCAAACCCGGACCTGATCAGTTCATTCCCCAGGAACTGTGCTTTCTCGATGTCCGATTGTTCTCGATCTTCCATGAGGACTATTTTTACACCCCTCGCTCTCTAACCTCGGCCGGCCACTCGTCTCATCTGTCGCTCGTTCACGCTGTAAACCTTCGCTCGCATAGAAAACGGGTGGGAGGAGGAGGTGCTCCAGCGACTCATCCTCAGCCCCCAACCAACACCTCCCCCCTTCTTGCTCTTCAAGTCGTGTTCGTTGCATTTTTTATTGTATTCCTTGTAATCGAGAAAAATAGCGAGGCTTTAAAAAAGACACATACCACGAACACATATGTAAATACCTAGATCTAACCTTAAGAATTGTAAATAATCGAATAGAAACCGACTTGCATAATAAAACAGAGATTCTTTTATTTTTAAAGGTAATAGGATAATTTCCCAAACATTGATTCTAAAGTTTTTATTAGAATAAAACGTAATAGCAGATACACAAAAATGCTCGGAATAGGCGGAATGCTTGCTCAAAATTCGAAAATACCCCCGTTAAATTGAAAGTCTTTTATAAAAACGTAAAGTCTTTGTTGTCGTAAATGACGGATTCAACAGAAAATTTATTGCCAATGGCATTAGCAAATGTATTTTTAAAAATGAACAAATGTTATGTAAATCAACATGCTAGATAATAGCAAGAAAAAGTTTTGTGAAAACATTAAGCTGAATTTGACTACTTAGTAAAGTTATTCTTGCTTAGTCCAATATGTTTAGATATACATATATTTATGCTTTATAAAACTGTGCCTTTAAATGTGGTTTAGAATTTCAGGGTTGTTGTTGAGAACGTAGTTGGATAAGTAATTATACTGTAGGGCAACAACAGAATAATGTAATATAGTAATAATGTGTTAAGGAAATATTTTAATAAAGTATATTCAAAGAATAATAAATAAATAATTAGAATTAGAAATGGGTAACGCAAAAAACGGTGAAATGGTAATAAAAATGGTAAATAACTATGTAAAAATAATTAACCTGTTAACAAAAGTACAAGAGTCGTAAAAAAAACTAAAAATTGGAACGAAAAGAAAGCAAAAATAAGAATTCGCGTTTACACTCGGCGTTATTTGATCCCGTTGTGGAATGCGCCAAAGGCGATTTGAATTCGTGGTCGGACCATATGATCTCATGCGGTGGCCATTCATTGGACAAGTCAGTTTATTGACATTCCTCAACACGTCTGATAGCAGCTCAGCTATTCCGGAACAATGGTGGCCTTCTTAGCTCGACTCAGGTTAAATGCGACATAAATTAACATAAATTAGAGACCAAATTAGATCCTTTAATTTTTTTTTAATTTTTTAAAGTACTGATTATCGTTTCAAGCAAAAATCGGATCTATCCTAGTCCGGGGGGCCACATAACTAAAAAGTAGGTAATAAAATGAATTCAGACTTACCGAGCAGCTCCTAGAGAATCGAAAACGGACGAACAAACGAAAAATAAAACAAACGCCGCGGTTCACAACCATCTCGGTGGGCAGAGAGCGACAGAATGGAAACATTCCACGTGCTGACCGCGGCCTGACATGTTATAACCAGGATCTAACATGGTGAGGAGGGCACACAACTTTGCCTGTTTAGAACCGCATAGAAATTTAATTTTTTCGTTTTTTTTTTTCGTTGTGACTTTTCTTGTTTAGGTCCATGTTGTTCCGTAGGAGCCGCTCAGTAAGTCTCAAGTGCTACTTTATATATAATACTTTTTAGTATAATACTATACTATACTATATAATACCTTTTAGTTATGTGGCCTTCCCCTCCCGGACTAGGATAGATCCCAAAAATCTTTTCTTTGTTGTTCTTTAAATCTTCGAAAAGTTAAAGTTCTTGCTTCATATGAACCGCTTGAAATGGACAATGTTCTGTGCTCACTTAAAATAATATTTACTTTAGTAGATGTTCTTTACACCGGAATTAAATTTAATTACCTACATTTCATTAAATTTTATCTACCTAGTGTAACTAAATGTTTTAGTAGATGTTCTTTACCCCAGGATTATAAAAAAATTTACACTTTAGTAAATTTTCTGCACCTACTGAAAATACCATACTTCAGCAGATGTTCTTTACCACAGAATGAAATTGAATTTTTTGCACTCTATTAAAATTTTTCTATCCGCTGAAACTACTTTCGTACTCACGGAAAAATTGACATAGTACATTAAAATACATCTTTGCAGTGTTTTTAACCAGCATTTACTGTCCTTGGAAATCTGTGAATGATTTTCGTAGGGCCGTAAAGGCTTCCCGAAAGTTATAAGAATGTGGTTTTAGATTGAATACGAAGACTGTACTCTCCTGGATAGAGAATAGTGAAAATATCGGTTTCTGTCAATTTGACGTAGTGGATAACAGTTCAAAAAACATGATTTTGATCGTAGATAGTTTGTTTGGATCATGTCGCGAAGATGGGCAGCATTAGGAAATGGTGGCGCGCCAGCCAATCATAACCAAGCAAAGCACCTGCCAAGCACAGAGAATCAGAATAGTGATCATGCAAGGCGTCTCTGAATGGATCTCCGACAAAATGCGATCTGATTGGCTGGCTGGCTTCCACCTCCCAACGCTGTCCATCCTGGCGACATGTATCAAAAATTTTCATCAAAAATTCACTTTTACAGAGTGTCTTACTAACAAAATGCTCACATTCTTTGATCAAACACAAAATTCTTGTCATTTGACTTCAAACAATATTTTTAGGTTTCTCACCATCAGAAGCGACCACAATATTTGCTCTCCATGTTTTCCCTTCGACAGACTAGAACTTTCCCGCCTCTATTGGGCAGAAATGATCTCTTCTACCTCCACTGAACAAAGTGTATCGCTCTTCAACAAGCTTCCAGGGAATCTCATCTAAAATTGCTTCTTTCTTCGCCAAAAAAAACCAAATTTCGTTCGTGAGGCACTGCTGCAGGAATTTGCCGCAAAAGTTGCCATACTGACTACCGTTCTCAGCTTGGAGAAAAAGGACCACTATAGAAAGAAGGAAAATTCTTTACCTGTCGTTGCGCTACCTAACTCCAAGGAAAGGTCCCCAACTCATGGTGAGCTTCTGCGATGCTATTTGACAGGATATAGAGCTGTATGAGCGGAGTCCAGACCCACAGTTAGTTTTTACTAACGCTTTTTTAATACAGTAAAAAGAGTTGTGAAAACGTGAGCGCAACAATCATCAACATCTATGACACCCCACGTGATGTGCCTCGGTGGCGCAGTCGGTAAGAGCTCCGCCTCATAGGTGCGAACCGACGGACTTTTGAGTTCAAGTCCGCGTGCTGTCAGTTCTTTTGCACATATTAGTTTGTTGTTATTAAGCTTTCTCATGATCATATGAGCACCAATGCTTAGAACAAGGCCTAGAGAGTGACTGCCAGGTTCGACCCTCGATGAATCTCGGCATTGATCATTGTCCAATTGTTTGCTGTGGTGTTGAACTCGAAACCGAGATAGTACACGCTTTATTGACGACTAACGTTTCGGCGATGTCGCCTTCTTCAGAGTCTGAAAAGTCCAAACATGTATTGAAGCTACCAGGCCAAACATCGCCACGAACCTTGCGAAAATTCAAAGACCCCCCGAACAGCAACCCTTCCGGCAGAGAGAGATGACAGCAGCCCAACATTTAGAACACCCGAGAGATCCCACAAAGTGAAACTGTCTAAAAACCGAGACTGAGGTAAGGGGTGAGCTCGCGGGTTATATAGACGCATTCCACCCGCCGATTCAACCTCGGGCTCTTGGCCTGTATCCAGAACCCCTCCAGGGTTTTTCGCGCGGCGGTATGGGCCTCACGTGCTAGGGCCTAGAGAGTGAGCTCTGTCTTTCCAAAGTAACCTGTCATCTTGCTGTTCTATGTAGATTTCAGGCATGGTATTTTCCCACCCACTCTGCTGTACGGCGAAAAACTTCACTACACCGAATGATGACTCATGGTCATACGTGTTTAGTTGAAAACAGCCACACCCAGTTTTATGAAACCCCCTTTTGAATAGGTAATGAAGGCAGGTGACGGCGTCTGAAGTTATTGCACAGAGATTCGAAGGACGAAAACAGTGGGTTGGACCACCGAATGATCAATTTTGTTCGTTGGGAGATGATGCAATTCGATAGAAGTATGTCCATGACTACTAGGTTGTCCGGAAGGTTCTCGGCGTTTTGAGTGCTTCAATTTGAACGACCATAACGTTCTCAAATCTTATCAGATTTAGTCGAAATAAGCACCGTTCAAATCAGCACTCTTTTGCAAACGGGCCACCAGTCGACTTATTCCATCAGCGAAAAAAATTAGGTGGTCGAGATTCGACAAAATCCACGAAAGCTGGTCTTGATTGGTGAAGATTTTCCAGCAAGAAAGTTCTGAAAGTGTTTGAAAAGGGGGTAGTCGGTTGGTGAGAGGCCTGGAGAATATGGCGCATGAGGCAGAACTTCATCCCTTAATTCGGTCAACTTTCGAATAGTGATTTGCAAAACGTGTAGGCGGGCCTTATCCTGCAGAAGAATCGGGCCTCTTTTGTCGACCAGTGCTGGCTGAAGTTGACGCAATTTTCGGTGCACTTCGTCGATTTCTTACAGTAGGACTCTGCTGTGATCGTTTGGCCTGATGCCAAAGAGTTGTAGCAGAAGCCGCCGACCACCACACAGTGACCATCACCTTTTTTTTGGTGGAGGTTCCCATTTGGAAAATGCCTAGGGGCTCGTCGGTGTCCAGCCACTGTCCGAAACGTTTCCTGTAATAGTACAAAAATGTGGCTTATTCGATTTTTAATCGTTTGAAAAAAATCATGAGCGAATAAATTCGTTCGTTCATTTGCTCGAACATTTTCGTCGTCGAATTTTTCGCTCATTCATTTGTTCGACAAAATTTCTAAAAAAAAACTACAACTATACTGTGTACATATTCATTGATCTCTGGAATAATTTCTGGTAGTGGTCACTTCGACTATTATTTTTGTTTTGTTAAAATTTCACATGAAATGGAGTGGAAAATCGGGCGGGAGCAGTTTCGTGCTTGTTGTTCTCCTCAATTAACTCTACTTACCGACCGCACAGATGCACTACGAAGACGAGGGAAGCGCCAGCCGCGTATTCAATTTCGTCGCGTCTTCCTAACAAATTGACTCATTCCTTGCTCATTCCTTCGGACAAACCACCTATTCTCGTCGTCGTCGTCGCCGCCGCCGCCGCCGACGACGACGACGATGACTGCCATTCGAACGGAACTCGTCTCACCACCGCTGAATACCTCCGCCGGCTATTGATTCGATTGCCTTCCAGTTGATGAGCTCATCATGCTTCTCCTCTCGAAAAGCTCTTGGGTAGTAACTCTGGTGGGCTACTTTGGGGAGAGATATTTCTTACACTCCAATCTTCCGCTTTTTTTCGTTTTTTTTCACTTAAAAGTGCGCTCAAGAATCATAGGAGAAGAAACAGCTGATGAGAAAACCATTCCATGACAGGTACAAAGAATAGCGTAGACGGTTCCTAGAAGCCAGAGGTCCAAACCAGCTCTGAAGATGGTACATCCAGAATTTTTTTATTTTCTTGGGCTTTTCACCTTACTCAGGTGTGAAGCGTTATACGAAGGTGTGGAGGCTGAAAGAGCTTAGATTAACCTTATGAAATCTTCCCCGAGTTTCCTTGAGACATTGAAGAAGAACCGTGAAGAACTCGGAATACGCCGTGCACTCACTTCTACAGGATCATGTGGAGGCGGTTTCGATTTTCATTCGGTCTATACTATAGCTGTGTTTTTGCGAAATTTTATCGAACGAATAATTAACGATTTTATTGAATGAATTTTATCGAAAATAATGAACGAATGACGAACGAACGAATTTATTCGATGTCGAAAATTTTCGGGCGAGTGAACGAACGAATTTGTTCGCTCCCAAATTTTTTCGAATGATCGAAAATCGGAATGCTCGGAGTGACACGACTCATGCAAGTGAGAGAAGGCCTCCGGGGTTCCGAGCTTCGCCGACGATCGAAGATCAGAGACGCTGTTGCATGGGCCAAGTTGTCGAAAATTAGGTGGGCCGGCCACGTAATGCGCTTCGCAGACACCCGCTGCACGAGAGCCGTTACAGACTGGATTCCGCAGGATGTCAAGAGAACACCGGGACGCCCACCAACGCGTTGGTCGGAATTCTTCGTGAAAGCCCTGAAGGACCGATATGACGCTCTTCGTGTCCCTCGAGCGAGGAGGATCCATTGGAGCACTCTGGCACGCGACAGGGACGAATGGAGACGCTGCTGGCGCCCGCTCGAGCAAGTCGATGATCAACGGGACGACAGGTGATACAGGTGAATAACGACAAACTAATAACGTGTAGCGGCACCTACACTATCAATCAAGTGAACACTGCAAGATGTCGAACAAGTGCATGGCGTGACCTCAACATCAAACGAAACGTGAGATTTTCGCCTTTCTTGAAGAGCCTTGTTGCATGTGGCTAAAGGGAAAGTGTTCTTTCTATCGGCATTTTCGTGTGCCTTTCGAAATGATTATGGTGGATCTTCATTAGCTGGCCTTACGTGCCTTACGTTTTATTTTTTGAAGGCAGAAGCTGTAGACTTGAAAGAGAAGAATCTCAATGCCACTCAAACAATGGTAAAACATTTTCGGACACTCTGCATCTTATAGTTGTACTCCAACGAATATATTCGAACAATTATTCGATTAGTCGAATATTTTATATGATTTTCGAATAGGAAGACATGGGAGTGAAAGTCGACGGCCGGCAACTACATCATCTTCGCTTCGCTGACGACATCGTGCTCATAACACCGAGCATCAGCAAGGCGGAGCGAATGCTGGCCGACTTCGATCGTGTATGTGGGAACGTTGGACTGCAGCTGAATCCTCCGAAGACGATATTCACGAGGAACGGATGGGTTTCTGATGCCCCATTCTCGCTCAACGGAACGAACATCTCCGAATGCTCCAGCTACGTGTATCTGGGTCGCGAAGTCAATATGGTCAACGACCTAGCGCCAGAGCTGAGCAGGGGGAAACGAGCGGCTTGGGGAGCTTTCAAGAGCGTCGAAGAAGTCGCGAAGAAGACGAAGAACGTCCGACTCCGTGCCCACCTATTCAACCCCACCGTTCTTTCTGCCCTAACGTAAGCCTCAGAGACCTGAGCTATACGAAAGCAGGATGAATACGCGATCAGCGTCGCGCAGCGTGGAATCGAGAGGACGATGCTCGGAGTGACACGACTCACGCAAGTGAGAGAAGGCCTCCGGAGTTCCGAGCCTCGCCGACGTTCGAAGATCAGAGACGCTGTCGCGTGGGCCAAGTTGTCGAAAATCAGGTGGGCCGGCCACGTAATGCGCTTCGCAGACACCCGCTGGACGAGAGCCGTTACCGACTGGATTTCGCGGTATGTCAAGAGAACACCGGGATGCCCACCAACGCGTTGGTCGGGCTTCTTCGTGAAAGCCCTGAACGACCGATATGACGCTCTTCGTGTCCCTCGAGCGAGGAGGATCCATTGGAGCACTCTGGCACGCGACAGGGACGAAGTGAGACGCTGCTGGCGCCCGCTCGAGCAAGTCGATGATCAACGGGACGACAGGTGATACAGGTGATACAGGTGATCGAAAATCGAATAAAGCCCATTTTCAGTTTATTCGAATCAGGTGTTGTGCTCGAAGATTTGAAATTTATTCAATATTCAAATAAGATTATTCGATTTTTGAATAAAATTCGATTACGGCTCTCTATCGATGTTCGATTTCGAACGAATATTCGACTTTTTTAAACCATCGATTTTCGAATTCCAGCGAATACTCGAAAATCTGGAAATGTCGAATATTCGACTATTCGAACAATTGTTCAAGTAAATTCTTCGAATAATTTTGTACTATTTTGTTCGAACACGACTATAGTACATAGATAAAGGTGATAGCACATAACTCATGTGTGTCATTTTCAGTTGAAACTTTTTTCAATAATCTCAATAAAAACTGGACATATTCAAACCAAATTCCACTTTTTCAAAGGAAGCTAGACATTTCGGAACCCAAACGGAATTCCCCGAAGTTGAAAGGATGATCTTCCAGATCTAAGCAGACACTGTCTTAAAATTCAAAATAAAATTCCAACCTAGGACAATCCACTGTTAGTTTCTAAAATTTATTTCTTTAAATTTTTCAAATAGCATTTATAATTTAAATGCCTTACAAACAGCAGCGTAGTGATCGAGACTTTGGCTTTTACTTTCATGGGAAAATAGCCAAATAAAATGTATTTTAAAGCGCTCAATTGCAGCCTTTTTGTGTTTTTAAAAAGAGATATAAAAAGAAAAAGACGAACGAACGACTTTATTCACTTGTCAATTGCTTAGAATAGTGAACAATCGAATACGCTCCATTTTTCGTTTTTTCAAATATTCGAAGTTCGAATAATTTGTTTGAATGAGGTGCTGTGCTTCAAGGTTCAAAGTTTATTCGATTATCGAATAACGTTGAAATATTTGGTTTTCGAAGAATATTCGAATATGGCTTCCTTTCGATGTTCGATTTAGAACGAATATTAGACTTTTTCAAACCATCTATGTCACCTACGTAAGTATGCCTTGTTTTGTATGTTTTGAATGTAGTTTGAGAAATCTAGGACGTGATTGTGTAGAAAACCTAGATCGCTTATTGAATTCACTGCTTAAAAATTACCTCAAATTTTTCTGTAGATTTTGTTGTGTTGTGAGCTACCGAATGCACGTGAATGCATCATTTTATCCATAGATTAAGCAGCGAGAAGCCCCTTATAAGGCCAAGCTCATCTCCTCCTCGTTTTCCGATCGATAATCGATTTATCGCTCTTATCGTGTATCGGCGACGGACTCCATTGAATAATTATTGATTTTTGCTTATTGTCTAGTTTGTAGGCAGCTGACAGGGGATACTGTTGTAAAGCGATAAATGATAGTTCTTATCGCAGCTGAGATCTCCGTGGATCGTAAAGGCCGCAGCCACGTGAAAATCGGTAGGGGAGGTGTTCTGATGGGATCAGTGAACGAACGCGGCAGTGATTCTGTTGCCCTCAGTGCAGCTGCGTATGCCACTCTGCTACGTATTCTAAGGAAAGAGGCTAAGCTACTTTTGAGCAAATATTTGATCTACACACCTATTACACCCGCGATCCAGTGGGCATATGCTAACGGAGAGGTAGATCTGCAGTCAATTGACAATGGAAAGAAAACGCGGAATGACCATAACCTAGAATAATTAGCAAAAATGCCAGCATTTAGGCATTTGTGGTAGGTCCAACCCTCTAAGGCTACTTTCTGTGTCTGGCTTTTTCTGTGTTTGCTTGAAATATAGGGTGTCCCATAATTTTCTGGGCTATTTGAAGCATAAGTGTTTGGCGCGTTATAACTTCTTTATACAAGATCCAAACGGGATGTTGTCTTGGCATAAGAAGGCGATTCGATTATATTTCGCAATAGTATGTCGATTACTTCTATCGGCCTGCTGCCCGCACTTTGGCAATTTCTTGAAAATGAAGCAAGCACGTATCGCGACTTGCTTCTTCATCACTTCGGTTCTGGACAGTCTGCGTACGCTGCTCACAAAGTTATCATTGCTTTGTTAGGTCCAGATGTCTGCAGCAAGTTCATGTGTGAAACTTGGCTCAATCGTTTCCGGAAGGGAATGTACAGCATTACGGACAAGAAGCGTACTGGAAGAGCGATCGGACCGAATGAACGGCGAGTGCTTGCAGCAGTCAGAAGGAAACCTTCCAGAAGCATAAGGGCGATATCGAAGGCCACCAGTACTCCACGCAGCACTGTTCATCGTTACCTGAAACAAAGCGGAAGAAGGGCAGTCTTGCCAGGATGGATCCCGTATGCACTGACTCCGTCTCAGAGGTGAGAGTTAGTGGTCACCTGTCAGAATAATCTCAACCGCGCAAGAACGACTGCGTGGTTGAACACGATTGTGGCACAGGACGAAATATGGTGCATGTACGATAACACCGCGCGGGTGATCCAGTGGCTTCCAAAGCACGAAAGACAGAACCATTTCCGAAGCCGTCCCCACATGGGAAGAAGGTTTTGCTTTTGTTTTCGTTCACAAGTCGGGAAGTCGTGCACTACTCGCTTTCACCGGACGGGCAGACGATTACAGCAGACTTGTTCATTGAAGACATGCTGGAAATGAAGCGCAAGCTGCTTGAGAAGTACCCGAGATTCGGTACTATTCGTGTGTTAATGGATAACGCACGACCGCATCGAGCGAAACGAACGCAGGAGACCATGAGGAAGGAGGCTATCGAAATTGTGGCGCATCTTGCGTATTCGCCAGATATCAGCCCTTGTGACTACGCAGCATTCAGAAGTCTTGCTCAATTTTTAGGAATAAACGATGCTCGCAACGTCAAGAAGTTCAGTGCGCAATCGACGAATGGATCGGCAGCAGGACAGCTTCTTTTTCGGAGAATGAAATCAACTCTCTGTCCAATCGTTGGAGAAAGGTTGTGGCCACAGATGGAGAATATATCGATTGACTACGCTCTGTCATTATCTTGTTGTAATAAATTGTAATAAAATGGTATGATAGCCCAGAAAATTATGGGACACCCTAATAGCTCAACACGAAGAAGACGCATATGAAGACGTTAGCTTGCGGACGTTTAGGTTCTTTGGAAAACGAGGAGAGGAAACAGTTCTTAGCCACAGAGTACGAACTGCATGACAGTAGCACAGAGAAAGCGAAAACCGTACAACCCTGTGTGACAGTGGTCAATTCAGCCTGTCTCGTGTGTCGTGCGGGAAAGATGCTAACTCACACTCGCGACAGAAAGCGATGAAACAGAAATTAGACATGCAGAGAAGCGAAGAGACGGCCAGCGGAGCGAATATTAACCTCTACTAAATAATCGGGATTATCAATGCCTTCCCCAGCTCCGGTCCTTCCCGATGCTCGCAGCGCACGTCGATAGAAGAAAGAGTGGAGAAACAGTTGAGCAACGTCTTCGATTAATCTTGTGCCGAATCTTACTATATCAAGCAGCTTACGCCTTATTTCTGGCATATCTTCAAAAAACAAGCTCGCTGTAATCGTCTGTCCATCCGATAAAAGAGAGTAGTGCACAACTTCGGTCCGATCGGTCTTCCAGAATGCCTCTTGTCCGTAATGCTGTACATTTCCTTCCGGAAGCGATTGAACCTAGATTCACACGTTTACTTACTTCGGGCGTCTAG